>JAMKCH010058009.1:0-182602 GCA_023653785.1 Ophioderma brevispina | reverse complement strand
GTTCTAGGACTCTAGGTTTCGCCCAGTCTCCGAATATAATCAGGATTCTAAACTGTTGTGTCCTAGGACAGAATTTCTGAAAGCTAAAGTTAACTTATGCTTAATGCGACCCGGACGCTGTATTTGGGGGACTCTCATATCATTACAACTATCACAAAATCCACGGTCCTCTCAGGAAGCTTCCTAGGATTCTGTGCTATGACGCAAATCCTATGACCCGGTGGTACTCGATGTCGCAGTCCCAGGACCCCTAAACTGTGCTGGTGTAATCCTAGGCGCAGTGGTACTGTGATGCAGTGTTCCAGGACCCTAACCTGTGCTGTTTAGTCTTTTAGACCCAGATTGTACTGTGAATGTAGCGTCCCAAAGCATACAGATAGGCTACTCGTACTTTTAAATTGAAAGGTACTTGGTTCTTACAAGCCAGACCGAATCATAGCAGCTTCCTTGTGGCTGTAGAGGTGCATAGACCTTCAGATGACCAGGTTATGTTTATAGTACGGGTAGGCGGTTTTTGGCTCTAATGACGCAAATTACAGAGCTTTAGTGCTATAACTGTTTGGTAAGCCAGCAAATTGGTCAAATATCCCATTCTCCTGCTCCCATATCCAGTATGTTCATATCGTCTTCACTTATGACATCATAGTGTAGGTCATATTCTGGATGTTTGGTAGCCATTCTGAATGCCAATAGAAAGACAACAGCCATCTAAGCTATCCGTGGTATCAACTTGCATTGTTTAATAAGGAAACTCCTGCGGTGGTAACCTCACTCCCAAAAAGGGATCAGATAGACGAGGGTTAACTGCTTGTCCTGTTCTTTTCCACGTACTTTGTTGCTACTTTGTTTGGAATGACGTTTTGGGGGGGTTCTCTTCTGTCGTCTTCTAATTTGAACACTCAATTATCTGTCGCCAGATCCATTATCATCTTGCAGCGTTGAGGTTGTCGTACCTCAATTATGGACTGCTCTATGGAGGTCTTATTATCTCTTAGCAGACCGCCAATCATGTCGAGTCTTTCTTGGCTCCATTTTTTACCCCAGACTGTACCTAACCCGTGCACGTACACACTTCTTTCAATACATTTTACAAATGAAGAGCGCCGCTCATTACTCTCATTGAATGGTGACGTCATATTTGCGATACAGCTTGGGGAGATTTTGAAATTCTGTATTGTGTGTTCATGACGTTCGAGAGACTTTTTTAGACCTCAGGTGGTAAAAATTATATTCGCAATGATAATGGGAAAATCCGGTATGGTCTCGGCTATCGGAAGCTGAAAAGAGAATTTAAATAAGACTTTCCGTTGTTCAGTGTTTGTGTTGTTTTTATGTCAGTACCGTTGCGCCATGAGTCAATCCCGGAAATTGAGGGTTGAAAAAGTACTCCTAAATAATGGTAGATTATGCGCGATATAATGTGACTAGTGAGATCTATTATGTGTGTCGGTATTACTTAGATCATTCCTGAACCCACATTGCAAGGTGACATATAATTTAAATAAGGTGACATAGCAATTATGCATGGCTATTTTCCAGCAGTGAAACCAAGTTTGAACTGGGAAATGCAATAGCTTGCAATGCGAGTATTGATTGCTGTCATAATTATATGCAGGGAACCGTGTTTGTGGGCGCGGTCAAGCATGGTTTGCATGACACGTACAATGTACACACAGATTCGGTTCTGTGTATATAGGTCAGTCACCCGAATGTACTACACATGCGCGAATTGCCATTGGTGACTAGCGTCGGTGACTTTTCACTAAAATCTGCTATACAGGCTTCAATAGAGAGGTTTGTTTGTGCCGTGTGAGCCCAAACTCGAGTATCTACGGAGGGTATCCACTGACCCCCCCAGGACACTACCAAACCAACTTTTTTAGCTTTGTTTTATGGTCTTATAACACTTTTGAGATGTTAACAAAATAAATTTACCGGCACTCTGGCGATATTCAAGATGGCGTCCAAAATGGCAGCCAAAATAGGCAAAATTAACTAAAATTGGGTATTTAATATCAAAACATGTAATAAATTCATAAAAATTAATGTTAGAATATAGCTCTATGGTCATTGGCATTTAAATTCTAGTATTTGAAGTTTTTGCCATATCTAAAATCCAAGATGGCGCCCAAAATGGCCGCCAAAAGAGGCAAAAGTTAAGAAAATCAGGTATTTAATATCAAACAAATAATAAATTCATAAAATTAATGTTAAGATATAGCTACCTGGTTATTGGCATTTAAATTCTAATATTTGAAGTTTTTGCCATGTCTACAAATCCAAGATGGTGCCCAAAATGGCCGCTAAAATAGGCAAAATTAAAGGAAATCTGGTATTTAATATCAAAACAAGTAATAAATTCATAAAATTAATGTTGGAATATAGCTGCCTGGTTATTGGCATTTAAATTGTAGTATTTGAAGTTTTTACCATATCTAAAATCCATGATGGCGCCCAAAATGGCCGCCAAAATAGGGAAAATTAAAGGAAATCGGGTATTTAATATCAAAACAAGTAATAAATTCATAAAAATTAATGTTGGAATATAGCTGCCTGGTTATTGGCATTTAAATTTTAGTATTTGAAATTTTTACCATATCTAAAAATCCAAGATGGTGCCCAAAATGGCCGCGAAAATAGGCAAAATTAAAGAAAATGGGGCATTTAATATCAAACATGTAAAAAATTTGGTAAAATTAATATTTAAATATAGCTACCTGGTCAATGGCATTTAATTTCTAGTGTCCACCAAAATAAGCAAAATTAAAGAAAATTAGGTATTTAATTTCAACAATTGGTGACATTTAGATATAGTTGACTGATTATTATTGGATATAGTTGACTGATCATTATTGGCATTTATTTTCTAGTATTTGAATTTTTTGCCATATCTAAAAATGGTGCCAAAAATAGGTAAAATTGCACAAAATTGTACGCATCATCTCAAAGCGTAGTAAATTGGTAAAATAATACATTAATTTACACTTACTTAGAATCCTCAGGCGGAAGTCCAGGAAAGTCTGCCGTTTGGTGGAGCCGTTCAGATTTGTTATCGACTATGAAAATCCCATTTGGACACTTCCCAGCACCCCTAGTTTAGGGGAGGTGTCACAGACTGCAGTACAGGGAGGGTAAACCCCACGTACCAGAGTGTCCAGGATTGACACAGTGTGCAGAGATGATCCATAGCCAAAATCCAGCACCGTCACAGTTGTGCTTAGGTTTTGGAGACTGGTGACTAGCCTGCTGATAGGCATGGTTCCCTTGTGTAGGCTTCACTACATTAGGCGAATTCAAATTTACCTGCACAGGCTATACTGCCCATTGGTTCATCCTTTTACTCTCCAAATCTCAGTTCTTCCGAAGCTCATTTTAGACCTCGAATGGCGGATGCATCCGCCCAACTTACTTTTAGCGTATGCTTTCCCATCAAACACCCTCCCTGACCTTGACGACAGATACGTCCAAGCTCGGATGGGGGCATATTTTCAGACTGGCAATGTCAGGCAGGTGGACACAAACCCAGGCCCGCCAGAACATCAACGTGCTGGAATTTTGGACAGTGATTCTGGCACTTCGTGGACTGTGACACCATATTCACAGCCAAACCCTTAGTCCGCAGCGACAACAGAACAGTTATATCCTACCTGAACGAGAGCGTAACAAGGAGACTGAGGCTCTGTTGGGAAACACTCCACTTGCTGCTATGGTCATTGGTGCAAGAAACGGGGCATCAACATTCTAGGTCCTCATACTTATATGGCCCAATGTCCGGGGGTCATCATCACATGTGGATCTCCTCGCGTCTCGTTTGAATAACTAACTTCCAACATACTTTACATGGGAGGTGGACGAAAAGGCAGTCGGACGGTACGCAATGACGGCGGATTGGTCAAACATAATAGGTTACGCATTTCAGCCAGTGGCTATGATCCCGAGGGTACTTGAGAAGGTATCCCAGTCAAAGCATTATCTGGTGCTGCTCGTGGTGCCTATGTGACCAAGCTGGCAGCCCCCCAGCAGTTTCCTCGACATGGACAGTCTGCATCGGCCTGTGGTGCTCAGACCACGAGGTTAATCCACTGACAACACCTACGTCGTATAACAGTTTGAGGGTGCTCTTTCTAAGACCTCTCAGGTGTTTAGAACTGCCATTGCCGCTGTCCACCATGCGCTTCAGAGATGGTATGATAGTTTCTTTGATTGTGGCCCAGTCTGACCCCATTAAAGGAATGTTTGCGGAGAGGCATCCGGGTATGTGGTTGGTTCCACAATGGGTCCCTCTCCTACTGCTCCAACACCTTGCCTCAGAGGACTTTGAGCCCTTGAGCCCGGAGCTCAATACCTTGGACCTGGCCAAGATGAAGGCTTTTTTGTTGACGGTGTCCAGTGGCCACAGGGATTTCAGAAGTTCAAGCCCTACTATTGAAGAGGCCCACCTCTGTTTTACAGAAGACATGGTTTTTACATCTTGCGCCGGGTTGGTTTTTAGCAAAAAAATCAAACCTTATCTATTTCCCGCAAATCATTTTTCTCCCAGTCTCGATCAGCCGTCAGGGCAACTTTGAGAAGTCAGTGTTTGGTGAGCTAGGGCTTTTAAATCGTAACTTAAACATGTACTGAGAAAATCAGGGGACATCAAACAGTTATTCATAACGCCAGAGAAGCCCTTTAGACCTGTTGTACATGACACCTTAAAGGGGGATAGCCCGATTTAAGGATATGAAGTTTTGATCCCAAAACCCGATCTGTAAAGTTTGGCGCCGATATTTAAATCCGTTTTGATGCGAGAGCTAAAAACGTGATTTTGTAAGCCCCATAGTCTACTGTGTAAAGTTAATATTGGTCGCCCAAAATGGGTCACATTTTCGCTCATAACTTCCAAACCAATCATCCTTTGCCTCTAGGATTTCACAGGGTAAATGAGAAAAATAGTAGCTTTCTTCTGGTACCAAAATGTTGACCACTTCCGGTAAAATTTGGGGCTTCTGGGGACGAGGCTATTAGCGATCGGGCCATGGACCTTTAAGCCGCTGGATCACAATGTCATCCGAAGTGCTTACGCAAAATGTCAAGATCGGATGACTACTTCCCATGTCTTCATGATACCCATTCCCAATCCACTTCTTGGGCGCTCTCTTCTGGGGATTTCTTATCTGACATTCTGGATGCCGCCGGTTGATCGACTCCCACTATGTTCCAAACGGTGTACCCGAAAGATTTATGGGCAAGGTTGGGCAGATGGCTATTGTGGCTCTCTCTGCAGGTCAAAGGGTAACATCTGGACACCAGTAGGGTGCGTAGAAGCCTCTTTTTTCTTTGTTGCAAATTATAATGTAGCTTAGCTTAGGGCAGGTGGTTAGCTAGGCTTTTAGGGATTCAACAGAAATACCTAGGTATACCTTCCTGGGCTGTGATCCACCGCATGTGCTTTCATCAGTAGCATTCTGGTGCAGAAATAGGTCGTGGGAGGTAGGTAGAGTAGGTGTAGTAGGTGTATTATTTTACCAATTTGCTACACTTTGAGATCATGTGTACAATTTTCTGCAGTTTATTTGGCTTGAATGTTCAGATTTTCAGATATGGCAAAAAAAATACTAGAAATCAAATGCCAATGACCAAGCAGTCTTATCTAAATTTTAATTTTACCAATTTATTACATGTTTTGATATTAAATACTCAATTTTCTTTAATTTTTTGCCTATTTTGGCGGCCATTTTGGGAGCCATCTTGGATTTTTACGTATGGCAAAAAATCCATATAATAGAATTTAAATGACAATGACCAGGCAACTGTTTCTAAATATTAATTTTACCAATTTGTTACATTTTTTTATATTAAATACCCAATTTGCTTTAATTTTGCCTATTTTGGCGGCCATTTTGAGCGCCATCTTGGATTTTTTAGACATGGCAAAAACTTCAAATACTAGAGTTTAAATGCCAGTAACTAGTTAGCTATATCTTAACATTAATTTTATGAATTTATTACTTGTTTGATATTAAATACCTGATTTTCTTAACTTTTGCCTATTTTGGCGGCCATTTTGGGCGCCATCTTCGATTTTTAGATATGGTAAAAACTTCAAATACCAGAATTTAAATGCCATTGACCAGGCGGCTATATTCGCACATTAATGTTATGAATTTATTACATGTTTTGATATTAAATACCCAATTTTCTTTAATTTTGCTTAATTTGGCAGCCTATTTTGGACGCCATCTTGAATATCGCCAGAGTGCCGGGAAATTTATTTTGTTAACATCTCAAAAGTGTTATAGGACCATAAAACGAAGCTAAAAAAGTTGATTTGGTAGAGTCCTGGGGGCGTCAGCGGATACCCTCCGTAGATACTCCCCTATTTATAGTGCCAAACTTTAGCAGTTACATCAAGCTTCTAACAAGTTACTTGTGATGCTGAACATTTAGCTGTAACATCAAGCTTTCTTACAACTACTCGTGGATACGGACTGTAAAGTTTGTACTTTGAAATGGTTTTAATAGCTTCCATAATTTAATTTGGTGGATAATGTATTTGGTATTTGTGTAATTTGATGTAAACCTGTAAGTGTAGTATGTGATCATACAAGATGATGAAACCTTGAGATTCAAGCAGTCAATCAAAGAATATAACTGATCACTGTAAGATTTGTGTATATATTTAAACCATTATTTAATTGGGAAATATTAAAATCAAGGGCAAACAAAAAGAGTTAAATAGCATCTCACTCACAAAATTAAAAAACATATTTTCGGAAGCATTTCAGATATTGCAACCTTGGGATAATTTTAGATATCTTCTAGTTCATCAAAATCTGTATTCTGTAATAAAAACCGTCATCACTTGCTCTGTAGAACAATTACCAGGAATCTTTTGAAAGCTTTGAGATGAGTACGTATTAAGTAAATAAATTATTTTGACTTTTAATTTGCATATTAACTTGTGAGTCGTGTCCAAGTTCAATTCGTGTCCAGTATCTATTGTTTCAATTTGTGCGAGATTTTGTAAATCCCACACTTATCCTTGTCTGTGTGACACCTGGGAAAGAACGCATTTATTTCATGTATTTAAATGCTTAAATGGACATGCACCATCATATCTTGCCTCACATTGTACACGCAGGCTCGTACAGGACTCCGATCAGCATTAGATAATACTCGCCTTGCTGTGCCAAAATATCATAGAAAGACACTCCAATCTGCTGCAGATAAGTTTTTCTCTTACAGCCCCCAAACTCTGGAATAATTTGCCCATCTCAATTCGCACAGCCAATTCTTTGCCAGCTTTCAAAAGAGCTTAAAACTCATCTTTTCCCAAAGTGATTGTTGCTTTTGTTGTTTTCTCTGCTGTTGTTACTTTACTTTTTTGCTGTAGTTGATGTAGGCGCCGTGATCTTTATTGAAATGGCGCGGTATAAAAATCATATGTATGTATATGTATGAAAAACAAACTACACAATCATTTTAAGTATCTACCACGTACGTAGTATTAGTAAGGCCAACAAAGATATTTTATGTAAATATAAAATTATAATTTTGCCTATCATTTTTTTCCTTTTTTTTAGTGTACGTTGTTAAAAGTAATTGTCCTAGATATAGCAAACTATACCTTGTTTTAACCCTCGTCCAACCAAAGGGGGTGCCCCCCCCCCCATCGGATGATCCCCTGTCGCACAAAAACGCACACGAAAATGATCTAATAGTCAGGTGGAAGTTTAGGCACACAGCCTGAAGGATGGAAATGGAGTACAGACCTTTTCTATTGATAGATTTTAGTTCATTAGGACCCAAGCCAAGAATTTTTGGAGGGAGTGCAAAATTTGTTACAGTGCCATTTTTGAAAATCCAACATAGCTGCTACCATATCTAAAATCACTAAAAATCCCTTAAGTATTTCCGATCGAGACAAATATTGCTTGGTACTCCGGTGTTGTAAGCACGAGAAATTGTTGGTAAAGTAATTTTATCATTACGTTGCCACAAAAATCCAATATGGCTCCCCCTCAAAAAGGCAAATATGCTATCGGAATCATTAAAATGATCTACACACCATTATACTATTTACGCTACTGAATAAATGCGACACCTAAAAATATGTCAGAATGTGTTCAAAATCTGTTACAATTGATCACACTCTGCAAGTGTTACTTTAACACCTCTAGAATGCATTTCCAACGCATCTGGACACGTCAAGTGTTTTGCACATTTTGCAGTTTAGAGGCTTGATTCCAGTGTTTATATGCATGCTTTATGCTTTACACTTATGAGATACATGTATTTGATCACTAGAAACCCTTATTTGGCATTTCTCTGTAATGGACATTTTCAAAATTCAAGATGGCAGCCAACACAACCGCCTTTAAAATAGTAAACCTACATTATATGTGTATTATATGTAGTAACATCAACTAATTATTATTATAAAGGTGTAAATTAAGGTATGGGATAAGTGTTTGACCATTTGACATTCTTATCTGGAATGTCTGTTTCTTTAACATGCAAAAATGTTAAGATGGGGGGCCAAGGTGGCTGCCTTTTTACCTTCTTTAAAACCCATAAATTACGATGCATCTGTATTGTATTTAGTTAAAACACCCAAAATGATTATTAAAGTTTAAATTAAAGTATGAGATGTATGTCTTTGAGCATTAATAACTCGTATCTGGTATATTTGTTTTGACAACATACTTAAAATTCAAAATGACGGCCAGTATATTATGAATATATGAAAATTCGTAGGTTTTAAAGATCTTAAAAGTCTGCCATATTGGTTTTCCATCTTGATTGGTAATCTTGCTAACACACTTGAAATGTCAGATAATGAGTTCCTAGGGTTGAGCGCAGAATGATGCCTCTATCACAAATAGTTGATGAGTTATGGTCACTTGAATGATTTCAGGGTATATTGGGTTTTAGGGTGGCCACATTGGATTTGATGGTAATGTTGTGATCCAATCACGTCAATAACCGGTCCAAAAGATTCCTCGTGCTTTAAAACTTGGATCTAGTGCATAAAATTAAGGTCATTTGAATGAATTTGAGAGTGATAGCGGCCATATTGGATTTCTAGAAAATGCCACTGCACGAAATTTTGCACACCCTCCAGAAATTATTAGCTTAGGTCATCATTGACAAAAATCGATCAATAGAAAAGTCTGTACTCCATTTCCACCCTGTGCCCACAATTCCTCCTGACTATAAGGCTTTTATGTAATTGTAAGTTCATCCTTTGCAGTCATTGCGGTCATCGAGGTCAAGGTGGCCCGTCAAAGTCGGAAGGTACAGGGGGGTGGTTACCACCTTCCTATACTTTACTGTGTAAAATGGTACTTTATGTTACGTATGATGCTAATGTAAGTAAATACTGACAATATTTGTATTTTTGTCCTATTTTTTAGAGTAATAACATGTGTATGATTACTTTGGCACCCATCATTGCCAAATAAATACAAATTTTGCTTGCATGAATGGCAAAAATGGTCGAAGAGCCCTTGATTTTGGCGATTTGTGTACAAATTTGCTTAAAAATAAGCTCTCAGTTAAAACTTGATATGTTTGTACTTGATTTAAGAAAGGCCATATGTAACTACACACTGATACAAAACAAGATATGTTGTCCCTTAATTACGAAAAATCAGGGGGGTAACCACCCCCCGGTCCGTGAACTTAGTAAAAACCCCTTGGTGGACGAGGGTTAATCCTTAAGACCAGATGAACATATCAATACACCTTTTAAAAAACCCTTGTTGGGACGAGGGTTTTAATCCCTTAGGACCAGAGAACATCTCAACACAACTTTAACAATTATTAGAAGAAGTAACCAATTTTCCCCGTTTTTTACCTCCTTTTCCTTATCGCAGGGGGCTGACGAAGCGGAATCATCGAGATTTGCATTAAGCAGGTCATGTTGCCTGGAAACCATCAAAAAAAAGTTTGGGGGTGCAGACTCTTGTGTAAGGTCATATGCAGGGCCTTATATGGATTTACCGCTGTACAACACACTGTCGCCAAACTATTCATCCAGCAAAAAACTATTTGTATCACAACTGGACTTCAATTATAGCATGAGTTCACACTACACACTCCACATTACATAATAATACCAAAATTGTGTTTGGGTTCACAAATAATGTTCATTTTTACTCCTCAGAGCCGTTTAAAAAACCTAACTTGTTATTTTCCTTAAAGATGGCGGATTAAAAGACTGATCAACGATAATTTGCCGATTTTCCCCCAGAAGGAATACAGACCGGAACGCCAAAAATGGCTTTCAATGAGCCTCTACATGAATTGTAGGGAGTGTTGGTCTTGGTGGACGATGTTTGGTTTTCGTTTGTTCAGGAGGGGATAAATATCCTAAATAACCCAAACTGAAAAATCAGGGTAAAATATTGTGTTTTTTTACAAATTTTCTAAATCAGTTTGTTTTTTAGCCCAAATTGATCAGGCTATTTTACATGAATTTTTGGAAAACAACAAAAGAATCTGCAACGGACAAGATCAGCGTCGGTCGTGCACGAATAATAATAATACTAGAACTGATTTGTAAAGCGCCTAAATGCCAACGGTAAGCAAGGCGCTAGAAAAGAGACACAGAAGCAAGAGATGGGCGAACCCAAACAGCAACTATATTTGGAAAAGAGATGAGTTTTGAGATCCTTTGTGAATGATGCTTTAGTGGGAAGCATTCTTGGTGGAGTAAGGTAGCACATTCCACAGCCTGGCCCCCAACAATAGAAAAAAGCTCTATCGCCAGCCTGCTTATTAGATTCTGAACCACAAGACAGTATGCACTTGAGGAGCGGAGGGCCTAGTGGATTTCCTGAGATTGAACAGAGAAGAGAGGTAACCAGGTGTAATTTTCTCAGATTTGTAGACATGCACAAGCGTACAAAATTGAATGCGTGGGAAACGGTAACCAATGTACATTCATGAAGTAGGGGAGCTGGTTATGATTATGTTTCTGCTTCTTGAAGATCAGTCTAGCACACTTGTTTTGCAGTCGTTGGAGTCGTTTGAGATTTTTCTTGGAAACACCATTGAGAAGATAACAACAGTAGTCCAGCCTTGACAGAATTAGAGCACGAACATCATTGTGACAAGCATTGAGTCCAAATACTCCTTCTTATCCTCCTGAGATTGCGGATCTGCCAGTTTTGAGAGAACTACCATCTGGTACTTGATCTGACATGTTCAAGAAACGGTCAAAAATGACACCCACGTTTTTTAACCCGGGTAGTGAAAGGGATGTCCAGGCCGTCCAAATGAAAGCTATGATGGTGAAGGCGTTCATAATGTGAATGAGAGGAGATAATGAAGAAATCAGTTTTGTCCTGGTTTCATCATAAGTTTGTTGGTGAGCATCCAAGATTTTAACTCCTTAACACAGCACGAAAGCTTAAACAAAGCACAAACAGCATCCCCAGGGCGGGCGGGACAAAATAGAAAAACATCTGCACCTCATCGGCATATACATGAAGAACAATAGAAGTGCCTGCGAATTATTGAACAATGAACATGATAATAGTAAACCGGAAGAACGGGGCCAACAACATATCCTGCGGACCCCATATCAAGAAGCGCATTATTAGACAGAGTGCCATTCACACTGACTTGGCTGGACCTATCACACAAATATACCTGAACCATCCCTCACAGATTCCCTTGAGTCCAAAGTCTTCTGAAAGACGCTGTATAAGGATTTCATGATCGACTGTCGAACGCGGCAATAAGTCGATCATCACCAAAACACACCCTGCTGTTATCAATAGCTCTAATGACTGATCCTGAACAGAAAGGAGGGCAGTTTCGGTGCTATGGGCACAGCGGTAGGCTGACTGTAAAGGTTCAACCAGTTTGTTGGAAATCAAACTAGGATGTTACTTGGGAGGATACGACCTTTTCAAAAAGTTTTGCCCACAAGTGCAATTCCGAGACCGGCGTAATTCTTTATGCTGACATCAGGGATGTTTTTTGAGAACAGGCGTTATAATTGCTTGCGAAGCTCAGCCCGGGAACATACCAGAAATAAGTGAGGAATTAATATGCGACACAAAACTGGGATACGGAGGAGAAATGATGCTTCACTACCAAGTGGGCATGGATCAGACTACTGATTTTGATGTACATTTCACAATCAGATTTTGTAAGTCATCAACAGTAATAGGTGGATGTGGACATTGTGGCTATGTAAGGGGTGCATCAATAGTAACACTGTAGTGTTGAAAACACAAACGTAAACATGTTTTTAGTCGCTTAATCGCCAAGTTATCGTTCGCCAGCCTCTTTTTAAATGACATATTTAGGTAAGTGACCTCACGTCAAACTTTTTTTCGCACTCTTGGATTATTGGTGACACCACCTGTTTAACAAAACACACTTTGTCATTCAATACGGGCTTTTGTAGTTACGAATCAATGGTACCATTTTAAATCAATTTGTGTTTATGATTTGTTTCTGCATGTTTCAATACGAGGGCCAATGTGTGTATTGTTAAATATCGCTCACAGCATCATTGATTGTAAATTTGTTCTCTCTCTTCCTCTCTCTCTCTCTTTCTCTCTCTCTCTCTCGCTCTCTCTCTCTTCCCCTCTCTCGCTCCCCCTCCTCTCTCTCCAAAACAACATATTTGATGGATTTCATCATTTGCAATACCCTTAACAGATGTAATTCTTTATTTAGTGCCAAGTTTATAATCGAACACCTTAACCTGTATTTGGTATTTTATTTTGCAGATAACAATAATTATGTATTATGGTATTCTATATTGATATTTCTATTTTCAAAGAATTCTTAGCACATTGGTCACTCCTCAATACACTATGACCCAAGGCCTTTTAAGTTATATTGCTGACTTTCAAGGTCACTGTTTTAAGGATCGGGTCTTCGATATTCATATTCACCGATTGAAGCAAAAACATCTGTCGTTATTTAAATAGTCAGATTATGGCAGAACAGCATAATATTATATATATGAGACAATAAAATTCCCTTATGGTGTGAAAGGGTATTTCTCCGTATGCATTTTGGTATCAACCTTAGGTCATTTTCGATTTGCCTATTGGCTCGCTTACATCCAATTATGTGCACATACCAAAACGTTCACTGCCTGCCAATATCAATGACTTTGACATCATGCACTTCTAAATTTCGATTACGTTACACTTATAGTCAAACAGAATAAACAAAGTGCCATATCACCCAACAAACGCCCACGGTCTCGAACGAAGCATCAGTTCGTCTCGCCATCCACACACCTACACCACACACACTGCACGCACACACACACACAACACACAATCACTTGTCTTTGGTGTCTTCAGTTTTTAAAACCGGTTTTTTGTTTTGTTTGTGCCTGTTTTGCCTTTGATGACTGTAATTCTAGCAATCTTGCCCTTATGGGCAATTCCGTCCAACTCTCTCAAATAAATTCAAATGATGATTTTTTTATTTAAAAATGGTAAATGTCATTATTATTTTGAACTATGTGTGCAAGTACATTGCGCAAATCTTCTTAACACTGGGTATTGCGGCGCCGAAATACCGTCTATGCCAACGCCCGGTGTTTTCGGCAGAGGACATTGCCGTACGGCAGGGTATCTGTCGAAACGCGGGTTATTCGGCAAGTATTCCTGCCGAAAATGCGGGCTACATCATTACCCTGCCGTACGGCAGGGTCACTTGCCGAAACAATGGGTAGCCCATTCTCAGTTCGGCACAGAGGTGCAGCGGCGTTGTTGAATGTAAGTAAGTTCTTTAGTACGGGAGCAAGGACTTGGTCAAACATCATCGTTCATGTCCCACGCCATCTCACCTTTGACACCTTTGGTAGTTAGTATGGACCCTCTACATCAATGCCAGGGTAGTTAGTGGTTCACATTGGGTTTAACTTTTTCAATAGGGCCAATTAAGTTTCACAGGGGTCAAACCTTTAAATTACTCCACATTTTGGAAATGTATGCCTATTGTCCGTCTCTCAAAGGATTCCCAAAATATGTGTTGTACCATCTATGACCATTGTGGTGTTTAGAGTTAATTGGGTAAATGGCTAAAAGTGCAACAAAAGGTCATTTCCCATGTACAGGGGTCAAAATCAGAATTTACTCCCAATGTGGTAAAAATGAAACAAATTGTTCATCTAGCTTAATGGTTGTCAAATAAGGAATGTTTGTAGCATCTGCAATACATAGTAACATGCATGGGTACAAAAATGGGCATGGGTCACATAATCCAATTGGCATTGACCTTTTTTGCCTTTATCTCGGTAAGTCAACATTAAACAATAATCAAACTATACTTTTTTGAGAGTCCGCATTCCTCCAGCCATATTTGCAAGCAGTCAAAATATAATCAGATAACTTTCAATGTTGACCCCTGTACCAACTTGAGTTTGACCTTTTTTGCACTTTTAGACATTTTTTACCTATAACTCCAAAACCATGGTCATATATGGTACAAACTATACATTTTTGGATCCTTTTGACTAGGCGACAATAATTGCATAACATTCAACATGATTGGGAGTAATTTAACAGTTTGACCCCCTGTGTAAATTAATTGGCCCCCTATTGAAAAGTGACACCAACAATTTGACACCACTAACTTACCTTGCATTGATGTAGATTGTCCATACTAACTACTAAAGGCGTCAAACATTAGTGTCGTCGGGCATGAACGAACTCCCTAAATAAGGACCCTATGAGATTCTGCTCCTGCTCTTGCTCTTATGTCAATTGGGTGTACGGACACAGGGATTGCACGAAATAGGGTTCAGTCCGGGTGTCAGTTGTCTCAGCTCGTGCGACAGGCTAAGATTAGCTTGTAAACTACCATTTCAGGGAGACGATTTCATAGGCTATAGAAGTCCCATTGATGCAAATGAGGTAATGCCACTTCATTACGTCAAGCACTACTGCACAACATTATACAGCACATGATGAAATCAATTGTAATACATAGAGTTGACCTCATTTGCATCAATGAGACTTCTATTGAATGCCATTTGGACCCGTTCAATTAATTTACAAGGGAGTGGGCCGGAGAAATTGACAAATGTGTTTGGAAAATTGCACACAACCCACAATGGACAGTTACATAATTGCATATAACCCCTACGGACTCATATTTTACACCATCCCACACACAATATTAGGTCATTATCATATGATTTACTTCTGCTTCTTCTTCTTCTACTTCGCGATGATGCAGGCATCAAATGTGTTGTAACATTGGAGCCAACTCACTGTTGATTGGGGGGGGTTTTGGAGATATCTGTATCCAATCCACCGGCGACGAAAGGTAGGGCACTCATTGAGAATGTGACCGCAGTCTGTGATGGAGAAAACCACATTGGCAGGCTGGCGATGGCCGCAGCCCATCGGTTGCATATGCTATTGAAGCGACCGACTCCTGTGCGCATCCGTTTTAGGTGACCCATTCCTTGCTTGGGAGAATTGATGCCAGGTGTTATTTCTATCTTAGGTGTAATAGAGAGTTATCAGTGGTCTTGGAATGTGCGAGCCAGCAGTATTCCATGTCTGCAGGATGTTGAATGGAGAACTGGCAGGTTTTAGCATCGTGTCGGCAGAAAGGAGGTCGGCGAGAGCGCAGTCTACCGATTGGTGTGACTTCTTCTTTGACAGTGTTTTATGCGCAGCTTGCTTGTTGTCCAGCAGGGCCTTATTCACTAGTTTGTACGCGTGGTGCTCCCTCCAAGTGCCGCCCAGGTGCAATGCCTGAAGCACTGGTAGGAAATATTCATGATGGAGTGGGCGGAGGCAGCCCGTTAATGGTTCTCACGGTCTCTCGTTGAGTACCGTGTCCAGCTTCTTTGTGTGCGAGCTGTTGCACCATGTTCGGGCGGCATATTCAGCCAAGGATTGGTGGCGTAGGGGTCGTTGGCTGGCCCCGCCATGAAGACCCAGCAAGGTGGCACAAGAGGTTATTCCCCGAAGATACCTTGGCGCATACGGACCGAGGTGCTGCGGCGGTAGTAAGCTGCCGGTCAAGGTTCATTCCCAGATAGGTTGGCGTTGGATTGGATGGCAGAGGCGCTCGGTGAGGTTGATTTGAAGCTGGTGATGAACCTCTTTGGGTTGATGTGGAAGGCAGTACGGTGGTTTGCTTCGCTAGCTTCAGTCTCCATGGCTTGAGATATGCTGCAGCAAGTATGGGGGCCTGTTGTAAAAGTTCTTTCTACTTCTGTCCATTCTGTCCCATTCTGTCAGTGGAGGAGGGCAAGATAGTGGGCGTAGCCATATTGTCTAGATGTTGTTTGAGTCTATATCTGATATACAATTTGAGCAGCATAGGAGCCAATACATATCCTTGTGGTACAACCGTTCCTCAGACGACGCGACGACTACTCTGCCCATCACTGGTCTTGAGAATAAAGCATAACGGTTGCAAGCATGTTACCTATGAATTGAACGATCCGGGATGGTCCTGAGAAGCTTGAGTGTCAGGCCTGTGCCACACGGTGTCATATGCTGCCGTAAGGTCCACCAAAATGACGTCCTGCCTTGCGGCGCTTTTCAAAGCTTTCCTCAATATCATTGTGAGTTTAACAATCTGGTGGACAGTGTCTGCTCCGCCACGCGGGGGCGAAATCTGCTTGTTCGTCAGGCAGATTGGGTTCGACGACGGGCTCCAGCGGGTCCAGGATCATCCTCTCAAGGAGTTTGAAGGAGACACAAGTAGTGATATTGGGCGGTAATTCTTAGGGTTGTCGACAGCCTTGTTTGGTTTTGGGGAGTGCGATGATGAGTAGCTCTCCTCCAATCTTTGGTAAGGACTGGTTGGTAAGGCAACATGTGTAGAACCCTTGGAGCCAATCTAGACATCGTTGGGCCGCATTGCATCAGGGACTCTGCTGGTATGTTATCAGGGCCCTGGGCATTTCCGCTCTTTAGTTGGTTAATAGCAGAGGTAAGCTCATCTATTGAAAGGATGTTGAAAGTGACCCGTCCACGCCGGTGCCTCGACGGAGTTTGGGTGATCTCTTTTTTGACAAAACGAGTGTGATTTCTTATCAATGTCTTGAAACGACCATTTGCGAGGAGTGCGCAGCATTGAGTTGCGTCACTGGGCATTCGATGGTTTGGAAAGTCTGCCAGTGAGGCGTTTTATAGTCTTCCCATTCCTTCCTGCTGGAGTGGGTGAAGTCGGTTCCTTGGACCGTCCTCCTCCCAGCGTCCGCGGCATTTCCTGTCCAAGCAGTTTGTCAGCTCTGAAGGCTTGGATGAATCTTCTTCCCCGGTTTTCAGAAGTCAGGAAGTCATTGTAAAGAGTTCACATTCCTCACCCAGATGGAAAAATATAACTGCTACGGCAGCCACTATGGTATGGTCTTCTCTTGCTGTATGAACAAAGATTTACACAGTGCTGTGTAAGAATGTTCCAGGTTGGAGGAGGTTTGTGTCGGGAGTTTTGGGTATTCTTAATCCACTGCTGATATTTTAAGAAATGTCAGATATGTGGCTTGGTTTACTGAATAATAAATTTAACATGATCCCCTCCGAAAAAAAAAGAAATCATACCTCCTAATCCCCTAGTAAATGTTGTACTCACAGGACCCTAATAACCAAACCTCAACCTTCAGCCTGACCCAAACCCATACTAAATGAGTTTCTAGGCCTAGAACCCTAAAATAGCCCTTAATATCCTATCTGTAAACTAACCCCTACTGCAATCCAGTTTTTATACACTAGCGTACAAAAACAATCCATAACCCTAACCCTAATCTTAACCCTATAAACCCTAACACTAAACCTAACCCGTGTTGCAATCCTAATAGCCCTCCTATTCAATAAAAGGGGACATTTCCATGGGAGCATGTGTACAAAGAGGTTCTATATAGATAGAGATGCAAAACGTTTTACGTAAATCTTTAGAAATTCATCGCCTCGCATGTTTTGCCGACAAAGAAAACCTAGAGTCCCAACAAAAGCAATGGTGGCCTCCGCTTCTTCCACATAGTGTGGGTGCCGCTTTGCATATGATACACTAATCGGTAGTGATACAAATTGATGTATGTGTTAGAGGGGGGCCAGGTGTAATAATAGTGCACCTGGATTATTGTGCTCAGATACTCTTTTTTTCTCATAAGCAATTCGCGCTTAGGGTGAAAGATGTATTCATTGATGCGGTTTTTTTAAATCAAGCGACTGACTTGTCCTTTCATTCGTTGTGTGGCCAGGGGTAGGACAAAATGTAACACCAATAGCACCCAACATCCCACCACGAATTATTTTGCCGGATTGTTTGTTAGCGATTGACTTATTGTTAATACAAGCACCCAAACTAATAATTATTCCGTGGCAATCTGTCAAAATGTCAGCGCCCAGCACGGACGACTGGTTTTGAATGGGCTTCACCCCCTTGCATGTGTATATCAATGCATCAACATATACATTGTTTCCAGATTCGGCTACCTTGTCTAAACGAATGCGGGAACTCATCGATGTTGGTGCTATGTGGGTTCTTGTTGGCTCTACAAGATCGTACACGTCTACTATTACATACATGAGTAAAACAGATTGGATTTACACAGTTAACATAAACAAATTATTTGCCCATTCCGGTGCTGAATGAGCGATTTTCAGCACGTTAAATGCAATGTAATATTCGTGATATACCATTAAAGTATTGACAACAAAATACAAATGCTGAAATATTTGCTCACTTTTATTAGCACGATTAATGGCAATATAAAAAAAATGATTCTGCTGTTCTACTTCCACATGCTGAACAGTTATGATAAACACATCAAAATCCTCCCCAATGTCTATTTTGTTATCTCAATGTTTGCACATTAACAAAAATGTATAATTTTGATTAATTTAATTTGTAAATTCGTGGCACTCTTTGTTTTGAATATCATAGTCAAGTTCATTTTTACAAGAAAGAAATTAAAATAGCTTAATGACATGAAAGTCCTTTGCTCGACAGTAATTTGTTGGCGTGGCATCTTTGGTCAGAGGCAAATGTGAAATGAAATGACAGTTTTTTTTTGTTTTGTTTTTGTTTTGTTTTTTGCATTTTCTGGTCTTTGTAAAGTTTTAGAAATAACACAATGATTTGTCAGAACAGTCTATTCGTTTTTTAGACTACGCTAAGAGGATTACGCCTGTCACGTATTGATTAACATCTATACTTCAGCAATTGACTTGAAGATAATTCTAAAGTTTGATAGACAATATTGCTCTCTTTAAATTATACACATATTACACATGACAATATATATTCCAAAGCGTAAACCATGTGTGCCTTGTCACCAGCTGTAAATATAACATTTCCTTGAATGCGTGGAAGTGGTTGTTGTATGGGGTCATTTTGCTGGACTCCCTCTTCAAACAATATTCGTGATGTAATTGAGGAAAGTGATCAATCACTTCATTTAATTTAAACTGCCATAAAATTCCGTGATAAAATCAGTGATCTTCTTAAATAAGTGTAGTCTCTATAGGAAAGTCCTTCTTCGCATTCAAAGCATCGAGAGCTTTGTATATGCGTATGTATTACACTCTCGTGATATTTTTCTGCCCTACTTCACTGGTAATACAAGCCCAAAGCAGTTTATCCAACGAAATGTAGTATACGATAACAAATCAAAAAGCCTGTGTCCGCTGAATTAATTAAATATTGTGCCGTTTCAATATAGGCAATTATGTTTAATATATCTAATTATCATTGCTGTTTTTAATGATTTTGAAAGTTTTAAGCAGAATCTGTATTCAGCAAGTATGCAAAAGACAATCTGCCACATAGGTTTATAATTATTATGTAAAATGGGGAGCGAAAATTTGTTGCAGACAAAATCACTGCCTTGGAACTTAATGTCTATAATCAAATATTTTTTAAGACGATAATATCGTATCTTCACATCGCAAAGCCAAGAGATTCTGCTAACGTCACACATGCTTTACAAATACCCATGAATCTATTCAAAGCTTACTTCCATTTATTTCCTTCAACTATTTTTCTTACAGAACAGGGTGCGGATAGGGTGAGCCACCGGTCAAATCTCATCAATCACTTGATGAAAAATTACGAGCTGTACGGTGGCGGCTTCATAAGGCCAGTACTAGACTCTCGCACCGTTACAACAGTGACAATGCGAATGCTGTTCCATCATCTTATTGAAATGGTAAGTGTCTCTTAAGTGGTGGGAGAAGTACTTGTAGATAATTGTACTGAAATTACTCGCAACTTCCTTTAAAGGACGTGATGAATCGGAAATCAATTACGTGGTTGAAAATCAACAAAGTAAACAATGTCTTCAAAAAAACTTAGAACGGCATACTTTTTTTTAATTCACTTATCAGTCTATTTTATCAAACGGCATTAAAGCTTAAAGGTCCAGGGCCCGATCGATAATAGCCTCATCCCCAAAAGCCTCAGTGTACCGGAAGTGGTCAACCATTTTGGCATCAGAAGAAAGCTACTATTTTTCTCATGCTAACCCTGTGAAATCTTAGAGCCACCTCAGGAGTTTGGTGTGCGTGTTGAGCGAAAATGTGCCCCCATTTTGGTCGGACCAATATTAATTTACACAGGGACTCTATGGGCTTTACAAAATAACGTTTTCAGTCTGCATGAAACGGTTGAAATATCGAGCGAAACTTTACAGAGGTGGCTTTGGGGTGAAGCAATCTACAAGATGAAAACTCATACCTAAATCGGGCCATCCCCTTTAAAGTTTTATGCAGGTTTAATTACAAATTATGTAATGTCAAGGTAGAACATAAAAGCAGTTGAAGAATCTGAGCAATCCTATAATGACGGCTATCTATTGTTCCAGCGGAAAATTTATCGGTAATCAAACGGGTTAGGATTAAATGGTCGACTTCTAAATGATATTGGGGTTATTTTGGCCCTTTTGCGTCACCGAATAAATGGATGTAATGGATTGGTTCCATTGTTGAGATGCATGGGGACGTCAACGACCAGTTATGAACGCTCAAAAAGTGAAATACTGGATTTATAATAAGTGTGGCACCCCAATTATGCAAATTCAGTATTCTCAAACACCTCTTGGAATTAATCCACTAGATTCTCATGTTATCAGGACTAGTAACCACCTTGGTCCACCTTTGGCTGCATCTCACGGATCGGCAACCAATTACACTGGTGGACCTTACTTAAATAGGTCTAGATCAAAACACTTTTAGTTATGCGGTTAATACGAGTAGTATTCATCCAAAATATAGAGAAGAAAAAAGAGGCCTGTTAAATCAACAGAAAACAAAGGTAAAGCCCGGCAATCCCTGAAATATGCTATGGTGATTTAATTTTCCAATGGCACTCAAAGGGAAGGTCTCTGATTTAGCAGGATGTATCGAGAATTACAGTCCTGATATAATTATAGGATCCGTAACCCACCTTCATAGTGCCATCAACAGTAGTGAATTGCTCCCTGCAAGGACAGGGATATCGGCCATCCCAAGGAAGCGTTTTTAATGGAATGACTCTACTGATATCGACTTCAACTGTGAAAGCTGTTTGGTGTTATCATAAAAATCCAGGGTTTCAAAAAGACCTGACAATAGAGGGGTACTTTTATAGATCCCAAATAATTTGTGGCATACTTGTTGCTTATATAAAAGCTTGTACATGCAAAAAAAATATCAAGTTTGAAAAGTCTAGAGGGCACACTATTTTTCAAATGTGCCGTGTCTCTTTAATACTGTTTTTGATTTGCTTTGTACTTACTACTAGATTACTAGCCTTCTCAGGTTAAGCAATAACGGCACTTTTTTTAAAGAGTGATGTTGATAATTGTCTCTAGGAAAAACATAAACCGGCGAACGACGAGATGGCATCAATAAAGTGGTATATTTATAATAAAAAAGCAATTTTGTAATGAGAATTGGGATACCAGATTGTACTTAACAGCAGAGGATGGAAATGCTAAGTTTAGGTCGTCCATTGATGAAATAGTGCTACCTAAAGAAAATTACCTCTAAATTGACTGGGCCTGAACAAATACCCCCTAAAACACTAAATGGATGAGCGTTAGACACGAATGGCGCTATTTCCCGGGCAATTTCATATGTGGAAGGGCCGTTTCCAGCAGCCGTGAATTATTATTCGGAGATCTCCGATATTAATCATTTAATTACCAAAATTCCTTCGTTGGCGAACGTAAATTTTCGAGATTATTACCAGTTCACAGTATAGTTACTAGCAGTACCAATGCAAACCGTGATAAAAATCTCAAGTTCTTGAAAAATTGGGGGCTCTTCAAAAAATGTGTATTATTGCTTTAAGATAAGGATTAGCTTCGTCCCATACATGGACACAATGTTGTAATTACCTTCCCACAAGTATAAGATGGCTTAAGTTAAAGTTCATACTGGTCTATTGCCTATTGTGCGTTGTGCTAGTGTAACACATTATGGAGCGTAATAAAATGATTCATCGGCCATTCTGCAAGCAGGCTAGTACCAGCATTCGTGTTTTGGTACGTGAGGATATCAAATCATTTTATATTTAAAATCACATATCTTTTTGCCTGTAATAATCGATAATTGCCAAGTATCCACTATGTGGCAGTAGCTCAATTATCGGAATATTAAGAAATTGAGATATTATAGAAGTAGGATCTAATAATTAAAAAATTAGATAATCAGATCATTCAGATATTATCTAAACTAGCAAAATAGATCACATACTTCTGATATTGGATATAAAGAGATCGATTGTTAACCTTAGAAACCTTTTTTCTTGTAAGGTTGAATATCAATGTCTCGGATTGCTAATTGCCTCATCCCCAGGAACCTCAGATTTTACCAAGGGTCCAATATTTGGTGTCTTAAGAAAGCGAATATTTTACTGGGGAAGTAGGAAGGCCAAAAATGTTTTGGATATATTATTTGGCGACCAATGTTAATTTACATGGTACTCTAGGGGATTAACAAGTCGCGTTTAAAGACGGATTGAAATATCGACCGCTACAATTTTACCGATGGGGTTTGGGGTCAAGTTTATTCAATCAAGATAAAACTTTATATAAATAAATGGTTCATCCCCCTTTTAAGATAAAGAAAGAAATGCAAAAATTCAAAAAAACAAAATATTAAATAATTCTATCTCATAATTTACAATTAAGATACCTCATCTACCCTGACCAGTTTTTGTAACAACACACCCAGGGGGGGGGAGGTTACCACGCATTCGATGTTACTTAGTGAAACATCGGGATTCCTAATAAATTTGGTACCACAAGGGAAAGTTTAAGAACTTCTCCAGTCCATTGATACAAAAATGGGTACCAACATTCCCAGCAAAATGTGTACCAATAGTAAAGAACGCATGAAATTACCGGATATATAGGGTGGAAAATTAATTTTTTTAATTTTTTTATTTTTTATCATTTTTTTTCTTCTCAAAAAAAAATTAGTCAGGGTCACAAGTAGAGAAACCACCGGATCGCCAATCGGATATGCCTGACATATATTGTGAAAAAAGTGAATTTCTCGTAATCGCGAAATTGACAGTCTTTACTGACCTGTGAATTTTGACGTCATTCTGAAGTACTGGTAGGCCATTATTCCGTTTATCGTACTAGGCAAGCTGGTACTTGTGATTGCCATCAAGCCCACATCACCACCACCACCACCCACCCATCCATCACTTTGACAATTATACTATTTATTGGTAATCCCAAAAACTAAGAACAACAACATTGAAGTTAATTTAATATTCTAATACAAAAAATATTCTTCAATTTTATAGTATAAATTGCAGAATAGTTTGTCGGATCCTAGTACAATCTCTGATCAATTCATCAATGACTTTTCGTGATGTTGGTCCACAATTGGCTTCAACTATTACTACTTATGGTAAGAAATATTTTGATGTGAACCAGTTGCAAGAAAAGAAAAGTGGGCTCACACTAATGGCTGTAACTCACGATTGTGTGCAATGTGCAGGCCCCTATGCCACAGCTATGGCAAGACAAAAGGGTCATTACGTATTGCGGCAACCGCGTGGCTTTCGAAAGCAACGCGGTGCTTTATGAAAAGCAACGCGGTTTGTATAGTCAGCCAAGAGGAGTAAAGTTTATCCAACGCGTTGCTTTTCTAAAGCAACGCGTGCTTTCGAAAGCAAAACGTTGTGCTTTTCTGAAAGCAAAGTGTTGTTTTTGAAAACAACGCGTTGGATAAACTTTACCCCTAATGTGACTAAGCAACGCGTTGCGCAATACGAATACCTTTGGCTTTGCAAAGCAACGCGGTTGGATGAAATTTAATCTATTGACTGACCTAGCAACGCGTGCTTTTCATAAGCAACGCGTTGCTTTCGAAAGCAACGCGTTGCCCGCACAATACGTTAATGACTTTTATGGCTTGCCATACACGGTATCCGTCGTGACAAGAAATGGTTGGCCATGAATCTTCTTGACTAGCCAGCAATTTGTGGACTGGCAGAAGAATGGCGGGTCATTGTTGTAATTTTCAGAGTCGATTCAAAATTATCCTCGCAAATCCCATTTCAGATAGTTTGAAATCCATATTTCTGATTATCAAATAACTACAAAACATTATTTTGGGTGTGCTATCTTGTTTATTATTTTAGATAGGTTATCTTTGATATTCCAATATCAAATAACATGGAAATTTCTCAGATATAAGCTATCTCCGATTTCATTATTTATGGGATATTATGTTGGGAACGTAAATGGTCACTATACGCTTCCGTAGCACATGAAGACGGGCGTACGTTTGGTATTGCTGACGGAATTCGAAGCTTCTCTTTGCTTTGTGGTTTGAACTGTGCTGTATCCATTTTGTTGTTGTTTCCAATTCTACTTTGTGGAAGTAAATGCGCTTTTCATGCCGCATTATCACCATTTTGGTCCTATAGATAGAAACGTGAAATGATCGAAGTCATTTTATGTCCATTTTATCTATAGGACACAAGGAATCAACGATTCACCATCAACGTCTGGATAAAAGAGGTAAGTAAACGTTTCGAATCTTGCTAATTATTTTGTGACTTCAAATAATAAAGAGCAGATTTACTAATCATGAATCAACAAATTTTATAAGGCGATCTGGCCATAAGGAATTTTTGAAATCAAAGGTTGTGTTCTTGAAAAAACATTTCCTTTTGTTAGTCCAACAATTTTATGATTGACTTAAGGACAGTGTCAACCCTTAGTTTCTGCGTTCTATTTGGGTTTGTAACTTTGCAAACATTTGATTATTGAGGTAAACGTATACATTTCTAGAGAAAATTGGATGATGAATCCAATGGTGGCACCAGATTAATGTAAAACTTTCCTTGTTGGAGGACAAAATACTAAAAAACATGATTTTGCCCAAATTTTTAAAAGCCATAACAAAAACAACTTTCTTTCATGGATTTTTTTCCTTTTTTTTTTTTAAAAAAAAAAAAAAAAAACAAGACCAAATTTGTTAGGGACGGTTTTTCATTTTCTTAAAACAGAGCTACTTTTCGAATATAAGGGAAATGTCAAAAAAAGTTGTGATTTTTAACCTTTTCTTTCCAAATTTTGAGTATATATTGGAGAATATCTTTAGTTAGAAATCAAATGAAAAAATGAGAAAAACCGTCCTAGAGAAGACGACTGTATCGTAGAGAAAAACAAAAAAGGGTTTTTTTTTAAACCTTACTTTTACTTCGGTTCTTTTGGAGTTACTTGCTAAAAATTTGCCCAAATTTGCGAAATTGAAAATGAGAAAATCCGTTTGTTTTAGTAAAAAAAGGGATTTTCACGCCATTTCAAGAGGTCTCTTCTCACAATAAACTTTATATTTGAACTTCCAACATTGGATGTGTGCGAGTGATTGACATACATCTTTAGGCACTATTGAATCAAACACCTTTGTCTCTTCTAATCCGGAACTCGAAGAAATGAAATTTCATAGGTCTAAAGTTAGCGCTTGTTTAATTTTCAAATATTATTTTTTGTTTTTCCGATGCGTTTTCGCGCAAAAGTACATTAAACACGCGCACGCTTCATTTACGCAGTAAAAATTCACCGGGCGACGCGATACTGCGCCTTGCGGACTGACGGCGTAAAAGTGTTAATTCCCCGCCGTTAATTAAGACCATGGGTTTTGTGACTTTAAATGGTCTCAAAGAGTGTTTTTAAATCGGCAAAAAAATACCACTCAGGATTGTCTTGCAGTTGGTGCATAACCTTTGTTGGTAAACGATAGAACACAGGTTGATGTTTAAAATGGTGCAAAATCCGAAATTTGTGTGAAAAAAGCATAGGGTGACACTATCCTTATAAACAAATTGTCACAGAAACGCCTTTGGCGTCAATATACTGCGAACCTGTTTAAAAAATAAGATACTAAAAGTTCACACAAAAGTACCTTTTGTGAAACATGAGTAAACATGGATTCAAATTATTTGAAACTGTTCCCAATTTCATCGGGCTACTCCTAATTTTTTAAAGGTGTGTAGTTTGCATATCTATGTGCTAGTTTAAGAGTTTCAGGTCATCGGGATAAGATATATACAGAATGGTCTGATTGGTTTCAACTGGTTCTAAATTATTCAATTTGGTTCACACTAGAAAGAAAACTGTACAAAGAATATTTGCTTGACAGTAATGAGACTTACAGAGTTGTGGCTGTAAATAAGACCATATAGACCCCAGGATTATTTTCCATTCTATTATTCAAACAAATATCATTGCATGATGAACCAACCACTGTAAATTAATTAGACTATAAAATTTGACATTTTAGCCCGTTGTGACATGAATTTCTGCCTCCGTACAAAACAGGCAATGGTCATTAACTGTTGTTATATTAGCCTCCATTTGGTAATTAAAAATATATTTTTTTTCAATTTTACTGGGTGTCATTAATGTTAATTATGATGAAATGCAGAGGAGAAAATAATACGAAATCTTACTAGTATAGGAGGAGCTTAGGTCTAACAAAACTTTGCCAGCCAGTAACAGGAGCTATACATTATAGTTACAGCAGTATTGATCGCAATAATGGTAGATTGTGTGCAAATACATTAGTGTAGGATTTATAATATATGGAAACCCATGAGCTGAGATCTGAACTGTTGCTGTGCTTATTTAAGCCAAAAGAGCTTACTATTTGGAATTGAAAAAGGGATTCCACTTTGGGTACTAAATGTGGGACTGAGAGGCAGACTGATGGTGGTGGAATACCCGGATTGTATTGCAGAATATTAGTGTGTAGAGTGAGGAAAATTCTGCACAGACGATAAAAGCGTGTTATTAACAAAATATTTTAGTAATTTATTTTCAAAAACAAAAAAAGAACCTGGATCAATACCAGGAGATTTTTGTAGTAGACATTATATTCAACTTTTCAAGGTGAACCTGCTTCAACGATTTAGGCCCCCACTCGGAATGGGGTAGGTTAATTTGACCAGATGGCTTACATAATAGCCTTTATTTTCAAAACTAGTGACCGTTCAGACAAAAAATTGGAAGGATGTACGAAACTAGTTCGTCATTCAGATTCTGTTATAAAATTTGAATAATTCAAGAATTTTGAAAATTATAGCACCAACGGCGAGGATGAATGTATTTGGGACAGGGACACTCCTGTATAATAATAATAATAGATAAATGTTGCCAAGTGCGAAAAGGATAGCAGCATGAGAGAGGGTAGAAATAAAAACTCGGCAGATTGGAAAACAAAACAAAATTAAATTATAAACCACCTCTGTTTATATGATTGCTCCCATCTCATTTCGACACTCCTGGCGATCGATTACAAGGATCAATGGTCAAAAGATGTCTGTAACAAACTATTTAATTTGGAAATCCTTATCCACTAGACGGAACAATATGGCCATTATATTTCCCACATGATTGGGAGCATTTTAAAAAATTGGACCCCTGTGTAAACTTAAATTGGCCCTATATGAAAATGAAAAATCGATAACAATAGCACTGGATGTGTAGAGAGGTCCATATAAGTCATGAGCCCATAACCGAAAACCATGCACCCCCCCCAGGGGATTTTGGAGACCCTTGTTTGAAACTTATACATATAGCTATCAAAATCCCAGGTTGTCGGCAAAAATCCCCATCCTGGGTTAAAAGAGTGAGGGGGCCGCTTTTTCAAAATGGTGGCCACTATTCACTTAATGCCCTTTTACTTATATCTTAATTTTTGATCTCCAAATCATGACATATATGTGACTACTTAGTCGCACCAAAAACACCAGGAACATTGTTGAAACCTTTTGACATGCTTAACCTGCCTCTAGAGGGCGCGACGTTATTAAAAATGGCCACCAAAAACAATTGAAACACCGTGTATTACACACTTAGCTCTTTTAAAGGGCAACAAAATGCCGTTGTCACCTAATTATACTTTGTCATGACAGGGATTATTTGAGGTAGAGTAAAATTAAAAATGAACTAGCTTACGCCTTTCAAGTGTATTAGAGGGGCCCTTTATGTAAAAATGGTCTCTGACTTACTATATACTAGACCATAACCACAGCCTATTTAATCACTGATCACTTTAAAAATCACAAAAACCATGGTTTTGAAGTCTTGATGTGTTAACGATGGTTACTAAGTGACCAACAAGCTTCTTACTATGGACCTGCTTGCGAGAGCTTCAGGCAAGGAGGTACGCAGTAGCGACGCAACCAACACGTTCAATAAAGGTGTTGTTGTAAGAAATTACTAAAGTACTTCAACACACAGGTGCTTGTGTGTTCTATGTGGGCTCAGGGAGGAATGCCTGGGGGAGGTTGACTAGCTCTCAGCTCCTGTTCGGCATCTGTGCCGGGACCGGCCTGAGAGTAGCATAACCCCTCCTCCGAAACGCACTCGAAACATGTTTTAAACGCAAGCGCTTGCGGGATCTCTGCCCCTGAACCCACACAAGGGCTTTTCCCCATTACCTGTATGCCCGCATGCCAGGAGATCGACGGCGCTTGCATGTGCGCTCATGTGTGGAGTATTGTTGCCCTGTATGGGAGGGGTCAGCCCAGAAGAAGTTCACCGTCGTGGGATGCTCCTGCAGGCTTGTCGCGGGGACCGGCGTCTGGGCCAGCTCCAGAGGACAACTTATACATGCAGCAGGCGTAGCATACATGAGCATCGCTGCCCCCAAGTATTGTAGGGAAGGCGCCCTGTGTTTGGACAGCGGCCGGCTGATGCCCGCCCTTAAAGCCGAGCGGTAGTTCTCTTAGGCAAGTCTGGTACTTGAAATGTCTCTAAGGATGTTTGGGGGAGTTGGCTTGTGGAAAGAAAGACTTGTATCACCAAGTGGCATCTATTGGTTAGTGAGCGTATTCGCCTGAGGATGGGTTCTCGTTGGCTGAAGTGTGTTGGGGTCTCGCTGAGGGAAGATCCCGAATCGGTCGAATCAATGGTTTTCCTTGCAAAGTGAGTTACTTGGAAGCAGATCAGGACATGGAGCACTCTCTTGGTCTGCCCATGTTGGGTTTGTTTGCAAAACAATTGCACAGGGACAAGGGACCTTGCAGATGAATTCAGTGTAGCACAGACATTGTACCAACCTCTGGCTAGCATCACATTTGAGAACCACTGTGTTTGGATAAAATAAGACAGAATTTTCCAATTTGAATTAATATTGGAGTGTTAGCATGGGCGATCTTTTAAGCAATGCGGTTTCCTTGGTATACGAGCTTAAATTGCAGTTCCTTAGATTCAGAAATTGATCTTCTCTTTCCTCCTCCTTCTTCGTGGTCGGTCTTAATTCTTCTTCTGTATCAGATATTCTTCCTCTACTATGATGTCAGACAACTATTCTGTGACTCAACTCTCCTGATGGCCACTTGGAAATGTGCGCCATCATTAACTTCCAACCATGATCATCTGGTGGGGGAGGAATTTATGGCTCTGCCACATCTGCCTGGTACCAAAACAGGGCTTTATAATTGGATTTCTGGATGTGCATCCTCAACAAATCTCTCTTACGGAAGTCTCTGGCAATCAGTCGATATTCAAGGACTTAGGAAGGCATAGATATATTGTCACGTTTTGACTTTTATCCCTCGTCTACCTTAGCCAATTTTGTAGAAAACTCCCGACCCCCCCCCCCCCGTGATTTCGTTATGAAATCTCATCCTGTAAAGATTGGTACCACAGGGTAGTAGAGCTTTCCTTCTTTCCATTGGTTCAAAATAAGGACAAAACATCTCCCTTATGACGTCACTATGCCGTCATATGTTGAGGAAAGTATGAAAATACATGATATGAATATAGGGTGGAAAATTGATATTCGCAATTTTAGCGACTCAAAAAACATTATTATAGCACTCGTAAAATGCTCTCATTTTATAAAACTAGTCATTTCCATCAAGTAGAGAGCCCCAAACCGCATGAAAATTGGATATTCCTAACATTTTTGGCGAAAAATTGAATTCCTCCTAGTGTGTGTCTATGGAAAAATTGAAAAATGTTCGCTAACATCAAACTTTATGACGTTCATTGTGAACTAATGTATGCATGTTGGTACTCATTTGTATCAATGAAGAGGAGGACCATAGATGATCTGTTGGTACTAAAATCAAGAGCCTATGATGTTTAGTGTTGTGCTAGGCATGGTTGTACTACTTATCTCCCGAAGGGGGGTGGGGGTGGGTTGTTTAGGGCAGCCATTTGAAAAAGCCGCCCTCACCAGTTTAACCCAGGGTGGGATTGTTGAGACAACCTGAATTCAGTTGATTATGGTATAAGCTTCACACAAAAATGGTTGTCTCCAAAAATCCCCCGGGGTGCGGGGGGTTCATTGTGCCGTAGTCTATACACCAAAGGTGTAAAACCTTTTTCTGTATGAGGGGTAAACGATGATGTGTGACCTGGTCCGAGGGTAGACGTTTCATATAGACTCAGATTGATGAAATGAGGTCTGACAATTGATTCCGTCCTGGCGCTGTATGACGTTGTGCAGTAGTGCTTGTCGGAATGAATGGCAAAATCTCCTTTGCATCAGTGGGACTTCTAATAAGTTATATGAAACGTCTACCACCCCCTCCGAGCGCCTCCTCTACCAAAAAACAGCTAACCACTGGATGGTTCAAAATTTTGTTAGCAGAGTACACACTCTATTTGCGAACATATTTTTAAAGTTTTTTTCACCAATGCCTCCGTTTAACTATTTATTAAACAAATCACGGAAGGTTTTGCTTTTGTATTACGGGCCAAATGTATTGTTTTACTTTTTCCACATTTAATTATCTTAGATTGTATTTTAAATTTTACTGGTTATGCGTGATTTTTTAATAATTCGCAAAAAGAATAAAACAAACCGTCCGTAGAAAACAACCTCGGTCTCCTAGGTATAGCATGCTGGGCTATCATTTGATGTATTGTGACTGGCCTATGTCCCTTTTCCTATAGTAGATTTCAAATTTCGTGAGACTCCTTGCATATTTTGAGAGGGCAATATTGATATGGGGTTCAATCCCCGGCCATGCAGATACTAGTCCTTTTGTTACCATTATAAAACATATTGTGATCATGGTACAAAGCTCCTGTACAGAATCGGCTTACTAGAAACTGATGCATTCAGTTATACAATTGTCTGATAATGATTGAAGGACTTATGCCATTGTTGGCCGGGATGTAAAATCCGTTTTGCGCTAATCTCTTAATACAAGGTTGGCCCATTTTTGATGACCAAATAAAAACTTCGTTGTGTTATGTGTTCATCGATATAAGAATGCATTATTTCTCCAATGCTGTGATAAGGAATGTTATTTTGCAGTGTTCAAATAACGTTTAATGAATTAAATGCTGGTGTTTTCATCTTGATACTTCATTTGAAATATCCATCTATTTTAGATGTGAAATAATGTATTTTAGGTCAACATTTATTTACTAGCTACATTACTATAATTGAGGTAACATCAATGTTTACAAACACAAGTTAGCACCTGGTCTACTGACATGTTAGAGGTGCGAAGAATAATGCCCATACAGTTACAGCATTCAATAGCCTTATCACGCGTGATTGAGCGCGAATTTTAAAAGCACAAGCCCTGCAGGTGCTCACGCATACCGCCGGTCAGTGCTTTGTTCGTTGCCCGGCATTGACGTCACATGTCATCTCATCTATGAGTATCATATTTTTTTTTTACCTGTGACCATTAAAATAATTCCTCTTACCTCTCACGGTGAATGGACATTCCTAAAACGTTTAATGAGGTCTCACTTATTTTGAAATCTACTATAACTTTAATGGCAAACACCAAGGGGGTGAAGCCCATTCAAAACCAGTCGTCCGTGCTGGGCGCTGACATTTTGAATATTGCACGGAATAATTATTATAGTAGATTCAACCCATCGTGTCACCTCTAGTACTTTTCCGAAGGTATGGGCATTGAATGAGGGGCATGTGCTGTGGTTGGAAATTAAAATCGGGATTAAAATTCCAAGCTAAATCTATTGAAACATGTAGTCCGATAGCAGAGAGAAATCAATTCTATGCTTAATGAAATCATTCAGGTCAGCGTAAGCGCATTTGTAGCTACAAAAACATAGCTCTCAAACATTCTGTCTAATCGTATTTGCTTCAGTAGTATTCAAGGTAACAGGTGAGTTGAATGTTACTGACTTATGAGCGCCCTTGTTTTGGATACGAAGGAACACAAAAGCCTTTGAAAATGATGGCAACATGAAAAGGCAGATTATCTCAATTCGTTCATGAAACAGGTGAATCGGGCCTCATGTTTTCTTTTTCTGGCCCCTATCCCAACTAATCGACTCTGTCCAAAACTTTTCCTCTGGTGACACGATGGGTTGAATCTACTATAGTTTGGGTGCTTGTATACACACATAATGTCAATTCGATACAAACAATCCGGCAAAATATCAGTTGTTGGATGTTGGGTGCTATTGGGTGGTTAAATTTTGTCCTACCAATGGCCACATAACGAATGAAATGACACGTCAGTCGTCTTGATTTAAATAAACCGCCTCAATGAATACATCTTTTCACCTAAGCGCGCATTGCATTATGGGGAAAAAGAGTATCTGAGCGCAATGATCCAGGTGCACTATTATTACACCTGGCCACCTCTAACACATACATCAATTTGTATCACTACCGATTAGTGTATATGCAAAGCGGCACCCACAGTATGTGGAAGAAGCGGAGGCAGCCATTGCTTTCTGTTGTTGGTACTCTGTTGTCTTTGTTGTCGGCAAAACATGCGAGACGATGAAGTTCTAAAGATGACGTAACGCTTTTACCTCTCTATCTATATAGAACCTCTTTGCAAACACCATTGATCCAAAAAAATTAGAAACCATTTACTACTCCGCATCGAGTGACAACGCTCAAGGATTTAGACTATGTCGTAGACAAATAACAAGCTCAAAACCAAGCCTCGTCCCTTCAAAGGGATAGACAAAACCTGTGTAAAAATGTACTTATTACATGAATACCGCTCGTTGCCCCAAATAAAACTTGCACATTTTCTTAAAACTGAATAAAATGTCACATCAATTTCTCTGTCAAAATATCAGTGACCAATGGGAATATAGACTTCACAACCATTAACTAAAGATTTACATGGGCCCGGTATTCGGAGGCCATTGTTATAAAGCTGTTGTTTGCTTTTTTCTATACCAGTATAGGAGGACAATAAAATAGTCAGGATAGACTGTGCAATATCACATTTAGTCCAGTTATTTTCACTTACATCATACCCTGTCATCGCCATGATTCCATCCTCAGACTCACTTTGAAATCTTATCCTCAAATGGCCCATAGAAGGCGTACTCACCGTTTGACGCGTATCATCCCACACCTTTCCTTTTTTTGGAAAGACAAAAAGGAAAAACATTTCACCTTGAAATAAAAATTCACATACTTTTTCTTGGGAAACAAAGTATGTAACCATCTTCCTTCCTTTTGAAGAAAAATTAAATTGTACCATATATCCAAAATAGTGAAACTCGCAAACTTTGCAAATTTTCTGTCTGCAAAGCTAAAAAAATGGGCTTAAATCTTTGGCCAGCTTCATGCTCATTTTCCTTTGCTACTGTGGACTGTGGAACTTCAACAATTTAACAGTAATCAAAATCATCTAAAGCTGAGCACGCTTATTTGTGCTTTTCTCAAAGTTACACAATTTCAAAATGGCTTCTTTTTTTTTTTGACAAATCCAATGTTTCAAAAAGGGTTGACCTTTACTTTTGACAACTTTCTGTAGTTTTCAAGAATTTCCTTTGGTTGCCAAATTTTTAGTATTGACTTTTTGTTCAGTTCAATATAGTTAAACAATAATTGACCCTATGTCAATTTTAAGTTCAATGTACTTATAGTCATGAAGTTGTGGTACAATTCAATGCTTTACACATAGTCTTTCAAATAAACAGGTTTCTTTTTTACTCTGCTGCTGCATCTAACACTGATTTGCGTGTCCATATTGGCATTTACAGATGGTTTCTGTACGCTTAGTGGGTGTACCTTTGCTTCAGGGCTGCGGTAAATTGTGTGGGTTGGCATTGTGCGCGATTGCTACGTTTGAGCCTGCGCGTAGAGGTTGGTTCTGTGAGCTTGTAGGTTTCTGTGGTTAATTTGAGATGGCGTCGGTTTCTGATGTATGTTGCTCCATTTTCAGTTTGTATTTGGTAAGAGCGTATGTGACTTTTTTTCTTTACGCTGGCTTTCTTCCATTCTTGCTATTTCCGGTTTGTGGTTTGCATTCTCACTACATCACCTGGCTGGGAGTTTTCTGGTATTGGTTTTGCTGCCTTAATCATATGATGCTTCTGGGCATTCTATTTCTTGAGTTTGAGTTCTTTTAACAATGTGGTGATTTTTTGGTTCCAAAGTCGCAGAATTTCTGAGGCAGCGGTGTTCGCGTTCTGCGTCCGAACATACGTTGAGCAGGGGAACTGCGTAAGTCAGCGGTTGGGGTATTTCTCCATGCGAGTAACGCTCTGTTAATATCTTGATGATCCTTGTTGGCTTTTCCTATAAGGTTTTTTGCTATTTTGACGGCTGATTCCGCTTTCCCATTCGATTGTGGGTAGTCCGGGGAGCTATTAACCGTGGAAAAAGCGTATTCTGTGGCAAAATCTGCAAAGGCGGACGAGTTAAATGGAGGGCCATTGTCCGAATGTACTGCGACAGGAACACCATGCCTAGAGAAGTGGCGCTTAAGGCGTTTAATCACAGCTTCTGCGTTTGTTGATGACATGTAATCCAGCTCGAAATAATCCGAGTAAAAGTATACAGTTACCATGTAGTCTTTGCCATCTACCTTGAGAAAGTCTATTGCTACTCTTTCCCATGGTCTGTTTGGCAAGTCATAGTGGATAAGTGGCTCTTTGGGTTGTTGGCTAGAGAAAGTATTACACACCTCACACTTGGCAATGAGATCTTTGAGTTCAGCTGCCATTCCTGGCCAATACACGCTTTCTCGTGCGCGACGAAGTGTGCTCTCAATACCCAAATGTGCACTATATGCAGTTCAGTGCGAATAGTTGCTCTCACAGACTTAGGCACCATATGCGTAAATCCCGGGGGGTGGGGGATATATCCCCCCTCAATATTTTTATGAGGGGGTGGTCAATGTGATCATCCCCCCCCCCCCAATCTTGATGCCTGTTCATGTGTTTTTGACCAAAAATAACCTCATATTTTACCATAATAGTTTTAAAATGGTAAATTTTCGCGCGCTTCGCGCGCATTTTGTTCTAATTACAATTACATTTAACGTTATTAGCTTCTAAATGACAATTTTTTGGAGCGCTTCGCGCGCACATGTGCTAGTAATGGATCTTTTCAGCAAATCCAATTTAATTCATAAATTTTCATCAACCCCATCCCCCCCAATGTCAAAAAGAAATTTACGCCACTGTTAGGCACAACCACTCTATCTAACTAGATAACATTGTCCTGCACAGACAGTTCATGACGGATTGAGTAGCACAGACAGTTCATGACGGATTGAGTAGTAGGGCTGTGCCTGTGGGGGCACTTTGCACTGCTTATCTGGCCAGCCTGATACAATAAACTGTTTCACAGTCTGCAGACCATCATCATCAACAGTGCTTTCTGAATATCCTGGAGTTGCTTGTCTGACACAGCGAGATCAACAAGATGGATAGTGTCTTGCTCTTCAACGGGCGCTTGCTCATCAGGGAATGCTCGCGAAAGCGTATCGGCGAGAAACATCTGCGTACCAGGTTTGTAGCGGATTTCATAGTCATAGTGGTTGAGTCTGATCAATAGACGTTGAAGTCGTTTGGGAGCTGAGACAAGGGGTTTCTGGCTGTTGACAAGTGGTTTGTGATCTGTCCATAATATTATAGGTCGTCCGTAGGTGTAGTAATGGTTTCTTTCCATGCCAAAGACCTGCGCCAGTAGTTCCTTTTCAATTTGGGCGTAATTGCGTTCCGCCGATGTGAGGGCTCGACTCGCGTACATAACTGGAGACCCTGTTGCATGATGGCGAAACCGAGACCATTTTCTGACGCGTCTCCTTGGCCTCCTGCTTGACATTTTCTGTCAAAATATTTCAGGACAGGGGCTTCTGCTAGTGCTTTCTTGATGTCTGAGAAAGCTTTATCACACTCATGGGTCCAGTTCCACTCTTGGTTCTTGTGAGTGAGTTGACGTAGTGGGGCATTAAGTTCAGATAGGTGAGGTATGAACTTAGCAAGGTATTTGACCATACCATTCAGTCTTTGTACTGCTTCTTGGTCTGTAGGCGTTGGCATGTTTAGGATGGCATTTACTTTGCTAGGATCAGACTTGAGTGCGTTTGGCGTTAACACATGGCCTATGAACTTGAGCGAATCCATCTTATAAGCGAATTTCTACTGGTTCAGCGTGATGTGTTGCTTACGACAGCGCTCTAGGAAGGCTCTCATGTTTTTGTCATGGTCTAAGTTGGCTTCTGCAAGGGTGGCACCGCGTCCAGTGATGAGAATATTCAGTCCTTCCAGACATTGGGACAATTTTTGTTGAAATATCTCGGGACTTGGCTTAAGTCCATAAGGAAGACGTTTCCAACACCAACGTCCCCATGGTGAATGAAAGCATGTGAGGTTGGATGAGTAATCATCTAGTTGACATTGAAGGAAACCTTCAGTAAGATCAGCTTTGGAGAAAACTTTGACTCCATCAAGGTCGGGCAATATGTCCTCTATTGTATGCAAGATATAATAGCGACGTTTCAACGCTTGATTCAATGGCTGCGGATCAATGCAAAGTCTAATTTTACCGTTGGGCTTCTCAACACACAGTAGACTTGAACACCAGTCCATAGCTTCCTCAATCTTGACAATCACACCTTCGCGTTCAAGGCGGTCTAATTCAGCTTTTAATTTAGGCTGCACTGAAAGCGGGACACGACGAGGAGGGGTAATGACTGGGTGCACTGAATCCTCAACCTGTAAGTTTACCTTACCTGGCATACAACCACGCCCTGAAAAATATCTTTAAATTCACTAAACAAATCAGAAGGATCTGGGCTCTGAGTGACATGTGTATTATCACAACTAGTATCCGTGTTGTGAACCTCTGTACCCTTGGTACAGACATGTGCATGATCACAATCACTCTCCGTGTTCAACTTCTGAGTTTCAGTTACATTGTTGCACGTGATGTTTCCAAAATTTACAGTAATTAGCTGCATTTGTTGCGCTGTCCTAGATCCTAGTAGTGGCATTTTATCACCATGTACCACATGAAATGGTACCAAGTATTTCTTGCCTGTCTTTGGATTTCTGAGATGCAATTTGCACGTACCAAGCACAGAAACAGCATGATTGCTATACATGCGCAATCTCTTTGTGCTCTTTTTTAGCACAACACCAGCAGGTAGGTGCTTATCAGGGTATTTCAGGGAGGACGTTGCAAGATGCACCACTGTCTACCTGCATATGTATAGGTTCAGGCTGCTGCTGTACTTGCATTGCACAGAATATTTTTCCAGGACTAGTATGATCATTGACATTATTTATGTCATAAAGGTCTATGATAGGACACTCTTCTTCATCAGAAAGTAGTTCTTGCTCAGATTCAGACTGCGAGTCTGACTCAAGTGCTCTGACATTGCGTGCACCTAATTTCTTTCTAGTAGTAGGGCATTTGACAGCAAAGTGACCTAATTTTTTACAAGATTTGCATATTTGGTCAGCAGCTGGACAACTTTTTCTGGACATAGGATGTGACTGACCACAAAATTTACAGTTCACAATATTCCTAGCATTTCCAGCTTTACTTTTGTTCCCATTGTTGCCCTTTGTACTCTTATTACCACGTGACCATGTCTTATTTGCATAATTTACATCATGTGATTTAGACGCATTGCTTGCGGGCATAGACTTGGTTTGTTTGGCTACTGCCTCAGCACCTTGCACCAATGAGATACAACTGGCAAGAGTAAGCTTAGACTTTTGTAACAACTCCTTTCTAGTCTCATTGTCCAAAATTCCACAAACAATCCGATATCTAATTAACTCATCTGTAAGAGTTCCGAACTCACAGGTTGATGCAAGTTTGCGTAACCTATAACATACGAGTCAAATGATTCAGACTCTTTTTGTTCACACCGGTTAAACACAAATCTCTCATATATGACATTTGTGGTGCCACGACAATAATCCTCCCACTTCTTTAGAATGACCTCAATGTCATTACGCTCTGCGTCATTTGCAAAAGGTAAGCCATTATGTATTTTCAAAGCTTGGGGCCCAATACTAGTGATAAATGTGGCAACTCTGTATGTCATATCATCAATTAACAATTCATATGACTGCCACAGCTGTTTGAAAATCTCCCAATTTGTTTTGAGATTTCCCTTTAACTGAAGACTAGGGAGGGTAAGTTTTTCACTGATTTACATGTACTCCCACGCTGTGGAGGATTATTGTTACCACCACTAGATGGAGCAGGGGCAGGAGGGTCCTCACTGTCAGCCATTACGTATCAAAATTTGCTAACACTGCTCTATAAGGTATGGCACCAATTTATGTATCTAAGTGACACTGGTTTGAACATATACAACAAATTCTCATACAATATGTAATTCAGAATGACTGTCACTGCTCATAACTTACAATGACTGAGTGTAACTGTTCAACACACTAAATTTCAGGGTGATGGCCACACACAATTTACATCAGATCAATGATAATGAAGTCAAAAACTCCTAATGAAATGTTTATAGGCACTGGTCATGTGAGCTCAGATACAACACACACAAAAAAATCACCCAATACACTAGTGTAATGTCTATCCAGTATAAATGTCACAATCACACAATTTGCAATTTTATATTTCATATAATATGAATACCAAGATCAAAGCCTTAAATCTTAAGATTATACTACAATGTACAATGGTAACAAACTGCCACTGAATGTTACTAAAATTACCGCGATATAAAGCTTACAGGTGCTAGGGAATCAGTGCAATCATTATCACACCATTTATTTGTTTACACCGCGGGGGTGGGGCACCGTACACGTACTTTCATGTGTCACACGTGAGTCGAATTTTGCACAGCTATCGCGACAAAACAGTCCGTTTTTTACGCTAAATACTACGAGAGAGTTCAAAATCCGGCACGATCCCACTTCTGACACCATGTTGTTTGCTTGTTCCTATCGTATAGGAGGACAATAAATATAGTCAGGATAGACTGAGCAATATCACATTTAGTCCACAATTTATTTTCACTTTACTCATACGCTGTCAGTCGCCATGATTCCATCCCAGAATTCCCTTTGACAATCTATAACCTAAAGGGCTCATAGAGGGCGTACATCACGTTTACCGGTATCATCACCAACAATAGCCAGGTGTTATCACCTCCACGATTCGGGTTGAGTAACATAATACCCGTTCTCTTTCACAATAACTAACCAGTTTACATTATAATATAGGTCGTTGACCCTAAGTTTTCTTCTGAAAGCGCGGTAAATTGAATACAAATGAAGTTAAGCAATAAGTTACGGATTTTAATTCTGCACAAAGTTGTTAGGTCAAAGCTTGCCCAGCAACATTCTGGCATGATGTTTGTTTGTCTTTCTTCCTTTTCGAATAAATGATGAAAAACATGGACAAAGTTAATTGAACACGCACTATAGAAGCTCATTATTTGCGAATGAGGATAAGTATTTTGCGCTTACGTCATTAAAAAAAAAGACTTCGTCTAAATCGGAGAGGTGGTAACACCGGAGTCTTTTCAACCGCGAGACAATATAACTATGGTCCTGCACTCCCAGATGAAAAGGAATATGAAGTGTTTTTCTACACCGCATTCCGGGCCGGTAATTGAATAATCTTTAGCTCCATTGTTTGCTGTAGTCTAGTGTATCTGTTGGTCACTGATATTGGGGGAAATAAATTGAAGTGACATTTATTCATTTCCAAACAAATGTGCAAGTTTTATTTGGGGCAACAGATAGTTATATGATTTTAATAATTTATTATGAGTTTACGCTTGGTTTTGCTCTCCTCCCGTGATAGGGATTACGAATAGACAGCGCAGAAGGGCATGGCCCATACCCTATATTTAGGCTACAGTTTCAATGTTGTAATATAGAGACTTTACCAATTTGGATATGGATTCGCAAATGTAGTCTTTAAAGCCTTATTGTAATCGACAGAATGGAAAACCACCTTGCAATAATCTTCATCACAAGCCGGCAAATCAAATATCATATTTATTAAGAGCAACCGATATCACCTGAAAGTTACCGGGAGCACTTTGCATGGATAAATTTCAAAATCTGTAGAAAACAGCTAGAATGACTTCTCATTTTTCATTAATATCCTGAGAAAACCATATTATTATTAGTTTGTTTGATCTAAGGAACTAAAAGGAGGGAACTCATAGCTCTCGAGCTCACGCTGTGGGTTTGCCGCCATCTTGCATTTGGCCAATGGGTAGGAATTGATGTACGTCATTTTACTTCTCGGTCATCACAAAATGACCAGGGGTATTCTTATGATCATGTCTGCGGGTATGTGTGTGTGTGTGTGTGTATGTGTCTGTTTGATTGTGTGTCCGAAATTACTTGCGCGAGTTCTCTCAAAAACGCATATACTAATTAGGTCATGAAACTTTTTTCGCTAGATGCTCCAAAGATGTCTGCATCGAGTTCGATGAAGACCCCATTTCCAGGCCACAGGGTCAATTTTACAATAATTCGATTCTTGCGTAGATTCCTGCTCAGATGGCTGTCTGCTATTGTACCTTCATTTGTTTGAGAACTCCTAGAAGGGGAAAAACAAACTTCTTGCGAGAGATGTTGTCACAACATGCGAGAGAAAACGAGATTTCCCTAGTGCTATATAAGAAAGTCAATGTGTTTACATGCTTAAAGAACTTTCTAGAACGAGAGCCTATTGCTGTGAATTGTTCAGGTATGGTGCAAATAATGATTGCACAAGAGTATTAGAACGCAAACTGTTAACATTAACGGGACTTTGTCTGCACCTACACATCTTCTTTTTGGAGTGCCCCAAGGATCAGTGCCGGGACCACTGCTTTTCATCATCTATTCACGCCCTATTAGTCAGAGAGAACGTTCATGTGACCGTACAGTGAGTATACACTTTCTTTTGCTGAAAATGATAGATTAGGGTGTGTAGAATAAGAATCTGCCGGGTGCCACCTGGGCATCCTTGGGCATTTTGACAAATCCAAGATGGCGTCGCCATAAATCATAATCTATTCATCTAATCATTATCTATTCAATCCTATAGTATCAAACTATGGAGTTGCTAGATATACTATAGGATCCAATGAACAAGTGTATGGTACTTGTAACATTAAGTCATACTTCAAATTCAAAATGGAAGCCAAATCCAATAATTTTCAAATATGCCCTATAACAGCAAATACGTGCGATAAAGAATAGACATGAAGTAATTAGATTATGTTGTTAGACACAATAAATGTATTTCCGATGCTTTTAAAGTTGCAACATGACGTCAATCAATATGGCCGCCAAAAACGTGAACATCTTCAAAAAATACTTGACACAAATTTGTAAGTATTACAGCCTTCAAATCGAAATCAATGTGTCAATGACATTAGATATGTACCTTTGATCCTAACCAATGTATAACATACACTTCAATTTGTTTTAAATGTGCCAAATTAAAACAATTGAAATAAAACTAATATGGTGCAAAGTTGTCAAAATACCATAGGAATTACATTTTTTCATATATATTGCACTCAATTTATAATTTGACACATTTTACCTGGGATTACCTGGTATCACTTGGTTATGATAATAGGTACATTCCTAATTGTTTCATTGATACAATAATTTATACTTTGAGGTAATATTTAGAAATTTTGTGTCAAGCATTTTTTGAAGATATTCACGTTTTGGCTGCCATATTGATTGACGTCATGTTACAACTTTAAATGTATCCGAAATACATTTATTGTGTCTGACAACATAATCTAAGTACTTCATGTTTATTTTTTATCGCAGGTATTTGCTGTTATAGGACATATTTTAAAATTATTAGATTTGGCTTCCATTTTGAATTTGAAGTATGACTCAATGTTATATGTGTCATGCACTTGTTCAATGGGTCATATAGTATATCTCGTAACTCCATACTTTGATAATATAGGGGTGAATAGATAATTATCATTATGGCGACGCCATCTTGGATTTCTCTCAAAATGCCCAGGAGCCCAGGGGGCACCCGGCAGATCTTATTCTACAACCCTAATCTACATTTTTCAGCAAAAAAAATGTGTATATACTCAACTTTTACGGTCAGGCCATAACGTGAACCATATCTCTCTCCGACTATAATAGCAGATATAGCACGTAAACCTGGACTAAATGTGCACTCTATGCAGATGATACACAACTCTATTTTTCTATGACCTAAAATCCCCTGATGATGAATCTATTGTGCGCTCAAAAATTGAACATTGTATTTGGCAGATATCAGTCATGGATGACAGCAAACAAACTTAAACGCAATGATGATAAGACTGAACTTGTCTGTTTCACACTAAAAGCGAATGCAAGTCAAATAAAAGATAATCATATTCAAATTGCTAATATGCCAACATTCAGTCTGCCATTCTGCTCGGAACTTAGGAATTATCCTTGATGAAAACATGACAATGTCTGAACATGGGTAAAGAACGTATTCAGTCTGCATATTTTTCAAATACTAACATAAGCCCTCAAAATTTCGTAAAATTTTGTCAGATGACATGGCCACAATTCTCATTCATGCACTGTCCACTTCTCGCCTGGACAATGGGAATGCACTTTTATATATGGATTTTTCAAATACTCTCCTTGATAAACTTTCAGCGGACACAAACATGCAGGTGCTCGTGTATTGGTCAAAACTCGCAAGTATGTCAACTAACTCCAACACTTATACAGTGCTTCACTGGTTACCCATCCTTCAAACGGATCGGTATTCAAATTCGTTTGCTCACATGGAATCGCAATGACTTGCACCACTTATATAAGCCAACTTCTCGCCCCATATATAACAACCCGCACTCTCAATCTTCTGATAAATTTTGCTAACGACTCCTAGAACGTTATCCCTCCCAGGGTGATAGGGCTTTTTCTCATGTGCAACCTAAATTTGGAACTCCTCTTCCCATGGACAGCCGCTGCTGTGTTTTTCTATAAATGACTTTAAAAAAATCAGCTTAAACACATTGTTCCAGTCTGCATATGATGTTTAATTTTTATTCATTGTTTTGTACTTTAATGCTTTTTATTCCACTTAAAAATGTATGTCATAATGGCATTTTCATTTTTGTTTTTTCCACAAGATTTCGTATTTCAGGTACGGTACATGTATTTTCTGTCCTTTGTACTAACTTTTGCTTGTTTTTTTGTATCTTATGTTTCAGGGCCTCGGAATAGGCCTGCCATAGAGATGCCGCTGTTAGACATGTGTTTATTATTATATTATTATGGCATGAATGGACTTTCCTATGGCAAGGTTAGGCTAATATTCTATCAATTAGTACTTCCAAACCCTACCTCGATCTCCCTTTGTAGTCTGAGGTAGCCGATGTGAAGTATGAATCGCATTGCTCGATAAACATCTCAATTTTTGAAACCAATCCCCGGGGGGGCGCAAGTAAGCCGGGGGAAGACAAAGAGTGGTACGCTGTGCCCCTCCAAGGCGATTCTTCAAGTTGGCTTGGAGTAAAGGTCATCGCTAACCTTTTGATTGGCAGTTCTCTGTTAATTTGCTGGTCAGCTACCGGTTTCCCCCTGGTTCCAAGAAGTGCTCCCGGACTGTTAATGACCTAGGCTCAGTTTTCTCTGCTTCGTCAAGGGACCTATAGACTTTATAACCAATCATTCTGATTGTCCAAAATAACTTGTGTTGGGCTATGTTGTGATGCACATGGCTCATTGCTTTTATTAAGGGTATTTTCTGACTAACCGTACCACCAAATACCAATGTCAGGAAATCAGAACAACCAGAATCAATGAATTACGAACCAATTAATGCGACATAGTGGAGAACCATATTAAATTACCGCCCATTGTAGCGGGTCCTGCGTTTCCCACTCAACTTGGCAGGTCGTATGTCATGAACAGGGTACACTACCGGCTGTCCAAAAACATTAACACTTGAGACAAGGATTTAGTTAAAACGAAAAGTACGCATGTGTCTTTGTTTGGTATTCCTTCGAGCCAATCAATAAAAATTTTATTTCCCTTAACTGCATTTTCAATACCGATACGTATAACAAACTCAATCCTTCCTCAAATATGACAGTGCCAATCAACCTGGTCGATTTTCTTTAAGCATTGTAAATACATGACGCAAACATAAATAACTTCAGAGCATATCTCCTTTCATTTTAAAAAAAGGAAAACATGTGACTTGTGTTATTCTATGAATGAAGACTTCGAGATTCCGGTTCACCGTGTTTTACCAAGCGCTCTTTGTTGAATTTACACAACAGCTCTTCTAACAAGGGAAATGTTGGCTTGAGTTCCTGCCATTCTGGTCCAATCATTGGACTGTATGGGCTTTCTACGGTGTCCTCATTTCATTCCGCAAAGTTTCTTTGGCCTATATCAGATCAGAGTTTCTTTTTTAAAGTCACGAGAATTGAGATAAATTTGTGATGAGCCTTATTGGTCAGGAATTTTACACATTAAAAGTGTGATAATATTGTTAACATTGTGCACATTGTTTGGTATACAATTCTGTCTGTATTACATGTTTCTACCATTGTATTTTGGTTCAAGTTAATATAATCTTGTGTTGTAGAGTTCAGTCACAATGGAATTTACTCGCAGAAGAGTTCATTGGGCAATTAACTTGGGAGAAGTTTGATGACCTGAATTTAATTCAATTAGCTAAGTCATTTGGACTGGAAGCTAAACATGCTATGATAAACAGGTTATAAAAACACCTGATTAAAACTTTAGTCCGTGAATCCTATTTGGGAAAGGATTCAGGCAAATTCATGGAACAAGGTGCCAAGTGATTGATTCAAGCTGAAAGAACTTGAATCCAAAAGAATTAGAAATAGAGTTTAAAAAGATGGAGATGGGACCAAACAAAAAAAATGGAAATGCAAAATAATGCAACAAATGAGATACGAAAATACGAAAGAAAAAACTTGAAGCTCAAGTAGAGTTAGAAAAATTGAAACACTCTCGTCAGGCTCTTCCTGCAAACTGGTTTTGATGCGCGAGAATATTCCTCTGGTTCCAACTTGGAAAAACTCTCCTACATTGGAAAAGAATTCTTGCTTTCGATTATCATTGCGAAATTTTGAAGTGCACCCAGTCACATCACAATCGGTTGACTTGCAGCCACAAGATGAAAAACAGATAGGAAGACTGTGGTAAGGTGGATTAAAAAAAAATAACTCTACAAGAATACAATCTGGACTAAGACATATCAAGGAAAAGAAAATGTCTGGCAGATGCCTTGTCCAGAGTTTTATATATGTATACATATTTATGATAAAATTAAAAATATTTGTATTTGTTTTTATTTATTATATTATCTCAACAATCGTGGCCCAATTACCGGAAATATACAGGCAAAAAAAATTAAGTCGTCCCCCCCATGACAAATGTTGCGTTTTTTTAGAGAATTTAGGCTCCTGTAACCTGTTACAAAAATGTGAAATGGAGCACTGCAATGTCACACATTTACTGTGGCAAAAAATCAACACCAGTAATCTTCTCCCTGAATGACGTCATTTTTTTAAATTTGCTGACGAATAAAAATGACACTTTCGGGCATGGATTTTAACAATCGATAAATCCCGGATGGAGAAGTACCCACAGGCCTAGTAACACACAGAATAAAACACAGACACTTGATTTTGTACCAATGGAGCTTTAATGTTCCATCTTCTTCTATTGCTACCTACCGACATGCCTACTATGTCTAGAATTACGCCAGACTGACGTTATAAAGTTCATATGTCAGCAAAACTGTCCATTTTCCATGTAGAATAGGGAAAATTTGTTTTTTTCCACCGCAAAAAGTTTGTCGATATTCGATTTCCACACGGTTTTGCTCTCTTTAATGGTGATATGACTATTTTATACTCGTATAGTTTTAAGTGCTTACATTTTTGAGTCATAATATTGCAAACTATCAACTTTCCACCCTATATCCATTATTTTTATACTTTCCTCCACTTATGACGTCATAGTGCCGTCATAATTAGAATGTTGGTACTTAATTTGATACCAATGGAAATAAAAAACTCATCCTGTGGTACTAACAAATTTATGGGAATCGATGGTTCAGTACGAAAATTAATTAGGGAAAAAAATCTTCAAAACTTGATTTTTCCCCCGTCGATTGATAAAGCCCTAATGCAAGAAGTGTCATTTGTTTATTGTCATCAAATTAACAAATGATGCATTTCAGGGAGAATTTTAACTGCTGTGTCACTTTTTTGCCCATTAAAATGTGTAACTTTCCGTGTACAATTTTACAAATTTTTGTACAGGTTAAGGAGTCTAACTTCTCTAGAAAAAAAACGCACACTTTGTCAGGGGGGGGCTTACTTTGTTTTTAACTGATATTACAAAATTAAAATAACATCAAATTGCACAGACCTAATAAAAAATACAACTGACATTAAAATTACACAAAAATATTGGCACTGGTTAATTTAAAAAATAATTAAAAATTAAATGAGTCCCCATGACACGAGTAAGAATAATGTTTATCTATGCATGTATTATTTAGTGTTACAACTTGAAATATACTGTATACTGAATGGCAGTAAATCAAGAACTATAAAAGTGTGAAATTTGCACTGTGTAAACTGTATGCAAGTTCCCACAATTGTGTAAAGGCTTTAAGCCAGATTTTGCAAGTACAAGTGAGCTTGGGACCACGTTTTCAAGTAATGCTAAAACACAATCCTAATTCATTTTCCCCTCTCTTCTCACTTCAGTCAATCAAGTGAATGGGATTTATATGAAACTTGGTCCCAAGCTGATTTTGCCCTCTCACAAACCATGATTAACTGGTTATCCATGACCGCACATGAATAATTACCTATCATTGGATTGTGGCTTTAAGATGGCACTATTTAATTTTGAATAATTTTGCACAATTAGCACAGAATTGGGAAAATTTGGTTGGTTTTTTATTGAACACCCTGGTATAGGCCGATCTACGGTCTTTTGAATCAAGTAGTCAGCGTTTCCCTCTATGCAGGATTCTCATTGAATGCACGGCGGCGGTCACTAATCATGATTCCCTCAATTGATAACGGGTACTGTCTATGTTTATGTCAAATAAAGTTGGGTAATCTTAAAAGGTTCAGCAAGTGATAATGGTAAGTTTTTTCTTGGAACCTTTTTCAAGATGTGGCATAATTTGGTCTACAAATATAAACATACTTTAACCTCTAAATGTTGTCACCGATGTATGTTCTTTCATATAGATGGATTCATTAAACTCCTCCAGAATGTACCTGTATCAGTTATGTACTTTTCAAGATTTTATCGTATGAGACATAGAACGTTAAAGGGCATCGTTTGGTAAATTTTCTCTAATTTTTTGGGTTAAATAGGCGCCCATTTATTCTGTAGTCAATAAATATCCCATTGTCTTTGACACTGATTTGGCTTCGCTGCAAGCCATTCATTTTAATGTGAATCCCTGGACAGAGCGCAAAACCAGACTATCTCTATTCCCAAATGACTTAGTTCGGTCTATATCTAACCGACGTGAATGATCTTTGCACAAATTAAAGATAATGAAGAAAGGTTCTTTAACCAATAAAAGGTAGGGAAACTATTGATGTCTAACTAATGAAATTCTACCATATAAAGAATCTGGATATTATCACTCGTTGCACCTTTGATATACAAGGCAATCTTCTCATGCTACTTTTTTTATGTGAATGACACACAACAATTGAGTATGTAACAACGAATTGGAATGTTTTCTTCATTATTTGCTAGCAACAGCTTTGTTGTTTGTTTCAACAATCACTTAGCAAACAGCTGTATTTATAAATATATCAATGTTCAAATTAAACATGCTGAATTAATAACCAATACCTATGTTCAGGCACAAACCATACTCCCTGCCTCAACATTTAATGTGAAAAACAAGGCAATGATATTCATGTTCTGGCTGGTATCTAGTATTCGGATGGCGGTATAAATCTGCATTGCATGAAATACTAAGCTATAATAATCATGATTGCCCTTTTAAAGATGACTTGTCGAATACTAAGAATCACTATTTTGTAGTAATATTTCTGAGTATACTGCTGCACACAAGGTGTGCCCGTTTACCACACAAGAAATTATTAGTTCCCTGTTCCAACCAATGGGAAAACATTGATACAACACTAGCAGTTCTCACATGCAAATGGGGCTCATTGAATACGAGACACCAAGACCATAGTTTAAGGACTATTCCTGCAAAAGCCTCAACAGTACTGACCTTGCGTGATCTGCCCCAAAAATGTGGCCTTCATTTTGGAAATGCTCAACAAGTATTTTACATAACATATTAGCATTTATTAATGTTTGGGTGAACTTTCAACAAGCCATTATGACACTATGGATGTTTCTATTTTTTGTGACTAACCTATGCAATACCCCAGAGGATTATTCCTTGTCACATTGCCTGCCAAATTAATTACAGGACTTTACAGGGTAGCAAGGCTTGCTATAATCAATGATTTGTGTTTAACTGGCATTGTACACATAATCGTACTCTCACGACCGTGGGTCAGATCATCCATAACGTTCAAGGAACTGGGAACCTTATCCACTGTGATGGTGGGCTGTCCTCCAATCAAAAGTTCACTTTTCCTAGCTGCTATAGGAAATGTAAATGAATTTCCAAGTGTCCCAATTCTTAACAATAATGAACCAGAGACTTTGCTCTGCTACATGAGACAACCACCGCTCTGGGCAGGACTGCCGATCCTGCCAATCATTAGTTTTTGCTTGCTGCACATATGCTATGTAAATGGGAATTTGTGACTTTTCATCCACTCCGAATTTATAACATCATCTTCGATGGAAAAAAATTACCGTAAACTGTTATTAATTAAATTTCAGTATCATGTGTGCACAAGTCTCATTTGTTTATGAGTATTTCTGACTTTGGCGTTCATGAGACGTCGTAACACGTACAGTGTTATTCAGACAGTTGACAGACTGTAATCATGCTTATCTTATTCCGATTCCATTAGAAATGATGGTTCACAACATTCCTTTGTGTGGTTTATAAAGTATGTAGATTACGAAATTTTAATTTTTCACACGACTTTGTTTATTGTTCTTTGAAACTGAACCAAAATATATATCGAAACTGTGAAATATATGCACTGGTAAGCAAAACCAAGCAGTATAAAGGAATTTGCGAGATGCTGTGGGTTTCATTTGCAATCGGATCTTTGCATGGCAATTCGGAGTTGAGTCCATGATTTACATGAGTCCTTAACACATGCCATAGAGTCACATTACACATATTGTTTTCTGTTGTAATTCATAAACAATTTAGGACATTTAAATGATGTAACGCCATTAAGTCTAACTAGGCTGAATCTACTCAACTTTCTCTACGTGCTGTATATGCATTATAATTGCACGGGCATCAGCGTTTATCGGTTTGTTTGCTTCATGTACCGTGTGTCCAAAAACCAACGCACACTTGGTGGGCAGGCGACCATAAGTTTTGAACCGAAAATGCACGTGACTACTTATTTTGTGTTGTGAGGTAAGATGGGACCTCTTAGCCAATACCCCTGAAAAGTTCATAAAGGGAGAGTTAAAGTTTTTTAAAGATATGACCCCAAAAAATTCAAGTAAAACGCAGAACCCATTTTACAAAAATGAGGAGCTCGGTAACCCACACGAGTGTTAATGAAAGAACATGGGATGGCAATACAATATTGATTGCAATCAACATTTACTTTCCCAATGCTTGTAGACACAATTCTACTGGGTCAATGACAGCATTGACATAATAATTATAACTGATAAATGATTAAAACATTAATTTAGTGGGATAAAATATGTTCAAGACGATATAAAACTTGACTAAGTAATAGACAAACTTCCACATTAACATAAAATGATAAATGCGTTGGGCTGCAACTTGTTACTGCAAATTAATGTTATATTCTCAACTTATGAAAGTAAAACCTATGTTCAACACACAAAAATTCAATAAACAATATCCGTATTTCATTCTGTCATGAAGTTGGGTTAAGAACTCTTTGTGTGCGTCACAAAATGTTTATGATGATTAGCTCTAATCCATGCATCTTTTTATTTGGGACAATACGAGAGTTTGTTGATCATACGAAGAAGTTTGTTGTCCTGCAATCATACCTTCCTAATTACGTCTTTTTAAGTGTGTTAAAATGCATGTTTTTAGCTGTTCTACACAATGGAAACATTCATAAGTTTATATCTGGTGCAATAGATGTCTTTAAAAAAAGGAAATGGTGGGTGGACTTAAGATTCATATTGGTGGTTATGACGCGAAACACGTACAGTGCCGTATTTGTAGTTAATAGCGCCTCAATTTGGTTAAATGGGGTCCTGCAGGTTACTTGTTCTTGGGTCATATTCTTAAAAATATTGACTCTACTTTTATGAACTTTTCAGGGGTATTAGCCAACAGTCCCATCTTATCACAACAAAGAAGAAGTAGTCTGGTGCTTTTGTTCAAAACTATGGCGCCTGCCACCAAGTGTTGGGTTTTTTTTTTGGGACACGGTATATCGATAGGCAATGGGTATACAAATGTATACGAATATGTCACTGAGAACTGAAGGATGATCCAATCCAATACGAGAAGGCTGCCGAAAGATTACGCGCCACGTTGTATGCCCCGGATTGCATGGATTCCATCCCAAATGATACGTTGTCATTCAGATGAAACAGTCATAGTACGCCATCCCTGATGTTAGTGTGAACAATTTATACCAACTGTACGTTGAAAAGTACACAGCATCTGGCACAAAAAGTCCTCGGGCATGTTTTTTTCGAGCAGTATTGTGCCAAAGTCAGACCCTTTTTGGGAAAGTTTTCGACACTATACAATTTTTTTGCATATGGGCTCTTCTTTCCTTTTAATGCCTGGACTTGTAAAAAAGCCGGCAAAAATGGCTGAGATTAACGCCCGAAGACGCAAAACCCCCAAAACCAAAAGTTTGCAGTTTTTGGATTTTTCAATGGGCATTGCAGTGGTACTGGGACACCAAAATACGCGGACCACAATCAATATTGCAAGTAGGCTTTCTTCGCTCATTTCAGTCGGAAAACCTCTTTGTGGAAACTCAATTACACACGTATTATTGTGTTTCTTATAGAACTTCATCCAAAAAGCCCAGGGGCCAGCGAAATACCACCGGTGTTTCCAACTAGCTTCAACTCTACAATATTTTATTCAATCTTCAATAAACAACCGGTGAGGTACCTCAAGACTGGAACGATGCAAACATTTCTGAATCTTTTAAAAGGTGGGGAGTCTGATCCTGTGCAGCGAACTACCGGCCTGTGTCACTCACCTCCGCTGTTTGTGTTTTGTAATGGTTTTTTAGAACCCATCATACACAGCCATGTTATGTTTCATCTGGAGACACATCATAGTTTAACAGATTATCACATTGTTTCCGGTCAAAAAAGTCCACTGAAACCAAACTTATTCTCACACATCCATGATAAAGTAAACTCAACAAAAACCTTTTGGGTCGATATAGCCAGTACTTGATTTTTTCACACAAAGGCCTTTGATAAGGTAACCACACACCAACCACAGAAACCGTCGCCTCATAGCCAAACTTATTAAGTTTATGGACTAGGTGGAGAAATATCAACCTGGGTCAACACTTTCTGACTGGGCGTACCCAACAGGTGGTTATTGGTGGTCAAACGTCATTTCCAGCATCTGTTACACCTGGAGTTCCACAGGGCATGGTGACAGGTCCACTTCTGGTTCTTCTGATCTATATTAATGATTTGCCAAAATAACATTTCGTTCCCAGACCAGACTCTTAGCAGATGATTGTTGGTTTTATACTCCAATACTCTAAAAGCTCTGATAAACATCCTGCAAAGTGATTTGGAAACATTGGAAGTCTGGCAAGACACTTGGCCCATGAACTTCAATCCCAGAAGTGTTGTAACCAGACAGGATGGCAAAGAATCCACTCAGCATGAATATAATTTTGCAATAGGTCCATGGACAGTGTGTTCATCTAACCTTATATGGGAGTTCATATCAATACATTAAGTTGGATACTCATGTTGGTTAGACGGTCCACAGGGAATTGGTGGAACTGTAATAGAGAGGAGAAGGCTACCGGCTTACTTGAGTCTAGTTAGACCCAATTTTCTATACGGCTGCATCAGCATGGGATCCTTCATCGAAACTGAACATCAAAACACTCTAGAACGGTTCACGACAGGCAGCAAGATTTTGCACGGGAAATTACAAAAGAGAACCTGGGACAGTGACTGGCCTTCTGCAAGACCTTAATGGGATACCACTTCAAAATAGAAGGAAGCCGCAGAAGCTATTGTTATACAAAATGAAGAATGGGTATTATATGCCCAGCCGAATAAGAGGGTTACTAGGGGAAACACAACCAGAAGTTCATCAAATTAGCCACAAAGCCAGGTCCTTTCAGGACTCTTTCTTTGTCTCAACCATAAGGGATGGAAACTCACTCCCTGCTGGACGCTGTGAACAGTCATCTCTACAAATCGTTAGGAAGCAAATATGTTCATTTATCAATACGTTTAGGTCTTGTTTGTATCCACACGCTGCGCGCGGTTAGGGTAGTGTCCGGGAAGGTATTTTTGGGACTAATAATGGCGATGGAAGATGTGTGTTTGTTTTGTGCGAAAGTACGCGTACAATTACCTTCTAATAATATTAAAGCAATTCAAATATACCTGGTCAATAGAAACAATATTTTGTTATTTTTTTCTTTTCGCAGACTTGGACAGATGAATTTCTGAGGTGGAATTCGTCGATTTTGGTGGTATAGGAGCCATTCATATCCCTGGTTCTCTTATTTGGAGAACCAGATAAACTCTTTATAGCAAGTAAGTGCACTTTGTAGTATCCATTCACCAGCCCTAGCTACTCGTGTACGCTGTCTTACCACCGCCTGCGTGACTCCAAGCTGAGACTAACAAAAATGCTGTCGTTGATTAATTTCGACTTTCCAGACTACCCATACCCCTCACAGTTTGATCATCGCAATGCAAAAATGCGAAATTTGCTGCAACTTTAACCATTTTGTACAAAAATTCCTAGAGGGTGTCCACGCAAGATTATGTCACCATTGATGTAGCATATGTTTTATAGAGATGCCAGTTCCTGTTTTGAGGTGGACACCCCTATGTGTTAATGGCATTTAAATTTTGCTTGCATCATTTTTAGTCACGCTTCAATGTGTAAGCGATCTTTCGCTGCCCGATTTCAAGCAACGGCCCTGTTGCCAAGTTGAATCGTTGTACACGATTGTAAACGTGCACACTGTTACATGGTGCAATCTTTCAGTAGTGATTGTGGTTGTAACACCATTACTAGGGAATAATTCGCGACGTAACGTTTGCCTGGGGCCGGGGGGGGGTACAACATATGAAAATGGGTAGGGGTGTAACTGCCCATGGGCATTCTGTATAGAGTACTAACAAATAGAGGTACTGTATTTGGGTGAGAGACAGCCAAATGCCCCAAAATAGGGGTTTTCGGGTGACAAATTTTTTTGTATGCAAAGTTTTTTTCCAAAAAGTTGGTCCTTTTTTAGAAATTTTGCAAAAATTGAAATTTTTCAATATTGGGGTTCATTGGGTGAAAATATTCAAAATTTTTCCCCCAAATAGGGGTCTTTAGGTGACAGTGGTAAAACTTTACAAAAATGGGTCTTTTGGGTGACATTTTCAAATATATGGGTCACATACGCGTCCACCTCCAGATGGGATGCTCCCCGTATATTATTATATACCATCAATTGGGGTGTCATCTGAGGCCCTCATGTCAACAATTTTCTGTCACAATCCTTAAAAATGAACTTGTAAAAATAATAATCCCTCCAATTAAAAATTTTATTCGGATGTCGGCAAGGGAAGCCTCCGTGATCTTCCATGGCGGCATCCATACTTCTTTTCTGGGAGAAAACGGGTGGTGGGGGGGGGGGAACTACCAATTTTTGGCCCCAAATCGTTTGATATTTGCCCAAATTTGGAGATCGCAGATTTTGCCAAAAATCTGTCATTTTTCTTCTGGCCGGGGGGCGCAACTAACCCCCCCCCCCAAGTACCAAACAAAGTCGTCCTCATTGGCGGGCAATACACAATAGCCAAACATGGCACATACTAGCTATAAGTTATGTGAGACAGTGTATTGTTGTAGTTCAAGCCTTTATAACAAGTTACATAATAGTCAATAGTTTGTTAATTGTACTGGGTTGTTTTCTTACACGTGCAACTATTGTTACATAATTCGCCATCAAGTGTTACATTACTCCCTGGTTACTGGATCACTCACCTTTTAGTTATTGCAGCCATAGACTTTGTGTATTGATCATTTCGATCGTGGAGCAGGACAAAAGCGTGTCCAGTTTCACTTATTAACGAACTGATTACACTAACACTTCGCTGGCGAATAGCAGCACTCTTTTCCTCTTTCAATTTATGTCAATTTGGAAAGCCAGCTGCCAGATGGCATTTCGTTTTAATATAGATCACTCAGGTGGTATGCCATCCAACCTAACAGCAACATCAAATTCAAATGGCATCAACTTCAGTTGCCTAGATCTGTTTTTTCAAGACTTAACGGTTTTGCGGCGGCTCTACGCATATCGAACGTTTACACCCAGACTTGACTACAGACATAGGCTCACGAATATTTAATCTAAATGACCGTTATGGGAAAAATTACACCATTTTGTACACTTGGTTAATCCACTTACCCCAACGGATTTTGAAAGTCAATAATTTGTTTCTTAATGTATCATAATATACTTAGATCTTCTTGAACAAAGGTTTAAAAGATGGATTTTTTGAAAAAAAAATATGTCCATGCTCAACTGCACACTCTTATTTCAATGCCCGTTTGTTTGGTATAATACATAGGTGTGATACTTGGTAAGCCAATAGAATACCACAACTTAACAATGCACAAATGCTGATGCATTTAGCAGCATGAGAAAAACATTAAACGAAATCAAATTTATAGTTAAGTCCATTGGTTGGCTAGTGCCCAATTGGAAAAGGAGTCTGTGTTCAGTGTCATACGGTCTTTTTTGTTAACACCCTACACAGCACTGGCCCGGTGATACAAAAATCATTAATTGCTACAAGTGAAGGGGGATTAAAGTGAGTTTAGCAACGGGAAAAACAACATAATTTATTCTGATGGACCGGAGATGTTCTGTAATGCGATCAGCAAGTCTACGTTGAGTTTCACCAATATAGAGGTGTGGCATTTTTGATATGATAATACTACGTGAAATCAAAAAAAGTGTTGCAAGCATTGCAGATGACCTTTTGACCGTGATAAAAGCACTGAATCACAGATTTTTCTTTGTTTTAATAAAGCAAAATCTAATATACTTCCAAGTGTTGAAAAAATGAAAGAAATCGACTGCCAAAACAAGGCCAGATATGACAAATTTTGTAAGCAACACCTCTTTTTTGTCCCTTCCCATGGGATTTATACAGTTAAGCCAAGATATTACGTTATGTGAGATAGCATTATGAAAGTAATGAAGTGGTAGTTCAATGCAATCTCAAGTAACTAATTTATTGGGAAACTGCACAGAAATGTCACACAAATCTCACCCAATTATCCTGATACTGTAAATAAAAAAGGGTTTTCAACACTACTTTGGATCCGGGTATAGATACAAGATATGCCAATAGTGGAAATAAATCTTGGCAATCTCCTTAACAATGGGAAGATCTTTTTTCTTGCTCTGCAACAGGTTTGGAATTGAATTGGTGTCTGGGATTATCAGATCAGTTGGACACATTGTAAAATAGATTCATATATTTAGTACAAATTGGTATAATGGGTTCATTTATTAATCCGTAGTTGAAATAATCACGAAAATAAACTTAAGTTGACAAAGGCAGCATGATATGGTAGATTGTCGTTCTCACAAACAACAAGTTTAATGGGGGTAAAATCCCATAGGAATGGAGAAAAAAAAGGGGTTGTGCTTACAAAACCTGCCATATCTAGCTTATTTTTCAGTCGATTTCTTTCATTTTTCAAACACATGAAAGTATATTAGATGTGTTTTATAAAAAACAACAATAATCTATGAGATAGTGATTGGATAAGGTCAAAATAATCTTTAATCCTGCAACAATTTTTTGATTCAGTAGTATAAACCAACTTACACGGGAGTGTACACGTGAAGTGACCGGTAGTAAAAGAGTTGTGGGCCATGAAATAAGAGTCATGTTGTCTTTGGTAACCAACCACTTTGCAGTGTTACATCTAGGAGTAGGACGCTTACAAGGGAATGTACCGGGAGGCAGCTTCAATCAAAGACCGATCGGTATGGGAAGCACGAGAACAAATGATTAAGGGGGAATAGGGAGGAATATGGGGTTGGAGGGGGCTCCAGGAGGGGCTAAAATGAACATTTAAAATTTAAAATAAGGAGAAAAATACCTTTCTTTTGCTTTTTGTTTTGACAAAAATCGGAGCTCCGTTCAAAAGTACGGTCGAAAAAAACGATTAATGTAAACGATTTTAAATGTCTTGTGTTATTTTCGGATGCCGATTTTATGTTTCCTCAAGCTGGATATTTAATTGTATCCACTGTAAAAATTAAATATCAAAAAGTAATAAGTTTTTGACATATAATTCCACAATTATTAATGAAATCAGTGCTTAATTAATAATAATTTTAAAAAATAGCCATTTCTAAAATATAATAAAAATAAAAAACCAAAACACATTTGTTTATAGGAAAAAATGCCAAATCTCAAAGTAACTTTAAACGATATGTCTTCGCTGCGCGCCGGATTTCTGAAAAAACCATTAAGTCGTTAGAATGATGGGATTAAATAAAAAGTAATTATTAAAGCATCTCATAGACTATTACTGAACTAGAATAATTCCACTAGCCCCATGAGACCTTAATTTAAGGGGTCTCAACCATATGTTTTTAAAATTCATGATTTTTATTTTATTTTGATGCGGAAAGACCTCCTTGGTAGAACAAATCTGGAAAAAGAATTTTGAAGTTCTTGAATATTATACGACGTACGGGGGTGTAGGAAGGGGGTAGGAAGAACAAGGGGAATCCGGTCAGATTTGCAGCGATCAGAGGTTTTAAGAACCTCACTCCTGTCAATCCTAGATATGTTTTACGTTGCTTAGCAGCCGTAGTAAGTCTGAGGCGATCAAGAACTGAGTATGTCATCTATATATATATATATAGCTATAGAATATCGATCCAGTCTGGATGGAAGGGTGTCTGCTATCTGTGATTGAAGAAAGGTTGTCAATGTTGTGTTATTTCTGAACTGGCTTGCCAAGTAGAGAAAATAAAAGTGCTGAAACCATGCAAGGCGCTTTTCAGTTGTTTCACCTTCGTGTCTTATCGGCAGAGTCTTCTTCTTTATTCTAGGTAGCATCTCCAATGCAATTTCTTTGTTGGCTGAAGTGAGGATATTTAGTATCCGTGCGAGTTCTGGTCTCAAGCTCTCAACAATGAAGAGTGTTAAACTTGTTTGTATTATTACAGTATTACTATACACCAAAGATTTTATTTGTCATCTCCCATTTTGGATCTCTGGGATGGGGGAGTTTACTTCTGACAATAAAACTTATCCAGCCTCTCGGCTCCTATAGAGACAATCAGATCATCAGCTCCTACAAGAGACAATTCTATGATCACTTTAAAAATCTGGTAGGCTATTGGTTTCTTAGTGCTGTTAATGCAATCTTTCTAACCAGAATTTAGTCCCGTTGGACAAGTTCTCCATTTGGGCGACGGGTGTGTCCCAGTCTATTGCTTTATTTGAAACATTGGTAGTGGCAACAAGGTTTAATGTTCCATGATATTTCATGTAGTACATGCCCTTTCTGACGGACTCGTGTTGCAAACTCGTGTCAGTGGATAGTTCATGGTAAATGAAAGAGAGAGAGTTTCACTGGATGGTCGTTGTGAGGGCTGTAGCAGCAAATGACGGTTGTTCGGGATTACCCATAAGTGTAAGTTCGGTGCAGTTCGTTCCAGTGACAAGGGTGTTACATTTGACTTGAAAGCCTTTAATGATAAAAAGACAACACCGCACTTCCTGAGATGCAATTTTCTTGTTCTTCCAGGCGGAGGTTGTAATAAGTGCATACCCATGGATTTGTTCCCTGATCACCAGAAAATGCGGTGTTAGTGCGTGCTTCATGTGCGGAGTTTTCTTTTTGTGATGTTGTTGATAAGGTGTTGCGCCGAAATACCGGGCTATGCGTACGGCAGGGATATCGGCCGAAACGCCCGGTGTTCGGCAAAAAATTCATGCCGAAATGCGGGCTACGTCATACCCTTGCAGTACGGCAGGTGTACGTGCCGAACAATGGGTTACAATGTTAGCCAATAGTTGGCACAGAGGAATCTTTATTACAGCGTTGCGGTTGTTGGATGAAATAAGTTATTCTGTCAATGGATAGTACGGACACAGTATGACACGAAATAAGTGTTCAGTGACTCGGCTTCAAGAAGGATAAGGATCTAGGGCCCGTTCATTATGTACAAGGGAGGGGAGCGGAGAAATTGAAAATGTGTTTGTGATTACATAACCCCCAAGGTAAGTTAAATAACCCAGATCTTCACATAATCTTAACCATATACCCATTGTATAATTGTATAACTCCAACCCTAACACTATGCCCGAATGCCCGGGTACTTCGGCAGTTCCGAGAGAGGGAAAGTCGGGACCCGGGTGTTTCGGCACAACAAGTCTCTGGACGTTATATGTGCTGAAGATAAAAGCAGCTTTACGCCTAACAAAGTTTTTCATGCACATTTGAAATATCAGGGTTGGAACGTCCAGTAGGCTTTAGACCCAACCCATCATCCGTATTGATAGAGACCAATGTGGACTACAGAGCACAGATTTCGAATCAAGGATTTTAACCCTGTGCTACGTTTAAAAATTTTCTTGTCATTAGCTAAATAGCAGCTAGTTCGCCAGGTCTGGATAAACAGTGGCGTAACTAGGTGGGCGATGTGGGCGACTCAGGCACCTTTGGACAACAAATCTGGGAAGAAATTTTGAATGCAATGTTGAAAAAGGGGCCAGTCTTCAGGGCAGAGAGAAATCTTCAGGTTCTTGCCCACCCTTGGTCTTAGAGGTTTAGTTATGTCCCTGTTCATAAATTTTACTGATTTTAATATGTTATTTATGGCTGTGTTTAGGCTAAAAATAATTCAGTTCATTGCAGTATAGGGGTCATAATATACCTAAAAAAGGGGGGCTATTATATCTAAAAGCTTCTAATAAGTGTGAAGTGTCATTGGTGACTTTCTTTACGCGTGTGGGTAGGTCTCTCACTAGTTGCTTAACAATATTCGGCTAACGAGCCTGACCACTTGATTGTTCGCCTCACAGCTTTTGGAAGTCCTTAAACGATCTTATTAGACACTTGCTAATTGTATACAGCTCCAAGCCACAAAAACTTTTGTTTCTGCATTAAGAAATGGTACAAGACAAAGCAAGTGAAGAGTTCAGTCATGGATGCCATATTAACTCATACGCGTGAAGGCAGTCCGTCAGTTCCCGTGAAAATGGAAGGGTTAGAAGAAAGTCAAATAAAGCGGCGACTTGAACAACGCAGGTTTTTTGTTTTTAAGTGGCCATATGACCGTTGGTGTTCGTGAAAAATCCTACTTCGTTTGTATCTTGTATTTCCTTATGGAAGACACTTGTGCGCAGCTTGACCATCTCCAGGGAAAGATGAATAAACATTCATCCTTGTCTACCTACCTGGAAGAGAACTAAGTAATTCCAATTTCAAACAAATACAGGGGCGAGTCAAAAAAAACCTGACCCGGGTGTTGTCGACATTTTGAGTTTGTAAATAACATATACTCTAAAATCTGTTGGTAAAATCGATTTTAAAGTCTACTTAATATCTTGTAATTGCCTGAAAAGATAATTCAATCGGTTTAAGTATAGGTGAGCTGCCGTCTTTGTAATCAAGTAGTCAGCTTTTCCCCATCACGGATTCCAATTTGATTGCCACGGCGCCCAATAAGAAAATGACTCCCCAAAATGATGATAATGGTTATGTCTATGTATGTAAATAAAGTGATATCTTACTGGTGCAAAATGCCAGTGATAATGGTATAAGGATTAATTTGAAACCTTTTTTTTTCAAGATGTGTGTATGTTGATCACAAATATATGACAATTACTTTAAACTCAAGAGGTTGTCACTGTGCAATTATTCCTTCATATAGTGTGATTCATTCAACTCTTCTAGGAAACTGATACGTGTATCAAGTTTATTAGTTTTTCAAAGGATGTTGATGAGTATGAGTACGTAGAACGGTAAGAGGGCATCGATGGTAAATTGCGACAGAATTTAGTGGGTTTAAATAGGGTCACATTATCCTGCAGTCAAGAAATGGCCCCCCCGCCCGATTTTCTTCTGGACACTGATTTCCTTCCCTGAACGCCGTTCATTGTAATGGAATCCGGTGGGAAAAGCTGACTAATTGATTCAAACGACTGTAAATCGGTCTATACCTAACCGATGGGGATGATTCTTGCAGGAAATTAAAGATAATGAACAGGGCTTTCACATGATAACACATTAGGTTAGAATGATTACTGAAAATTCAAAATAGCGGGAACACAATTCAGGGTCAAGTTTTTTTTACTCGCCCTGTATAAATATGATATGATGAAATACACCCTTCTGATACCGCTAGGAAAGCGATGGACACCTTTCGGACCTAAACACCTATAGATGATTCTATGCTGCCTTACAACCTTGGCTTAGAACGCGCGGGCTAGAATACCGAGATTCCAGTTCGAGTCCGGCCAAGCACACGTGGGTTTTTTTTTTTTTCAAACACTTGTGTGCGTTAGTTATGCTCAAGGGAAACGATAGTAAAAGTTCATCCTTATCTATCCGGTAGAACTAAGTAATTCAAATGTATTTTTTGAGTATTTAAAATAAACTTAAAACTAATAAATAATAAAGAACTAACTGTTAGGCAAACTTTTATCACATAAATAAAACTTTGAAAGCAAGGTGCATTTTATACTCATGTTTTTTAAGTAACATTCACTTAAAGCAATAACAGCACATTTTGGAAGAGCACCCCAATTTCAAAATTTGAGATTCTTGCCACATTGTGTGGGTCATTGTCTAGTAAACACACTGCGAGGGTTAATGCCAAGAAATGTTGTAATTGTCATAAAATGAGCGATTTGTAATTAGAATCGTGGTCCCTGATTGTTATTGGAGGAGCTGGAGGAACGCCAAATGACATCGCCAGATAAGGATAGAAGGCGGCCCTCTATAATCATTCATAGTTATATTCCCCATCATTTTGGAGTTGGTGTTTAACAATTATTGCTACTACATGTAGGGAAGGTGTTTTTTATCCCAAAAACATTGTCATCAAAGAAAAAAAAAATGAGAAAATTCTGAAGAAATTCAGGGGCATGCTCCCTGAAAAATGCAAAAGCTTAGAGCAGGCCTCCATTTCATTGAATATTTATTACTTAAATGAAAGAAGAAACAGGAAGATGTTGCATAGCTGCACTTTGTTATAGAGCTTGTAAGTGAAGCCTAAATTATGCCTTTTGTCCTCATAAGCTACAAAGAGGCGACTATTATGGCAGACCATAAAACAATACCCAAAAATACCTATTAACTTATGATACGAAATTTGGATGATATGAACCGTCTTCACACCAAGCAAACCCTGGAATACACACAATGGCCCGCATAAAGCATGGCCCATGACCGCGCTTATTATATCCAGTGGCGTCGCGGGGGGGGGGGGGCAGGGGGCCCGTGCCCCGGGGGCCACCTCAGGGGGGCGCTGTGAAATGACGTTGGGGAAAGAAAATATAAAATTGACACCGTCACAGGCAGTATAGGCATATAGTTCATAAAATGAGAGCCCTTTGAAGGTACTTATTAACACTTGTTAAACATCGAAGGGCTTCCGGGGGCACTTCGCCCCCTGGACCCCACCAGGGGTAAGTATAGATCATTTTGCTTCATAATAATGAGTTAAAGAGAGCTCTCCGAAGGCCATCAAACATGCTAAAAGTCGAGAGCCTATGGGGCTCCGCCACAAGACCCCGCCAAGGGCAGTGTAGCTTCATATGCTTCCTGATAAAGAGATAACTTAGAGTGAGAGCTCTCCGAAGGCACTAAACATGCTTAAACCCAACAGCTTCCGGGGCCTACCGACCTGGACCTCCCCCAGGGGCAGTATATAGTTCATCTGCCTCGAGATAATGAGATATCTGAGAGCTCTCCGTAGGGCACTTAAACATGTTAAAAACCCGAGAGCTCCAGGGGCTTCGGTCCCCCTGGGACCCTCCCCCAAACCCCCCATCATGGGCAAGTAGAGATCATTTGCTTTCACAAGAAAATGAGATAACCTGAGAGACCTCTCCGAAGAATTCAAACATGCTAAAACCCGAGGAGCTTCCGGGTGCGCCGCCCTTGGACCCCCGTAAGGGGCCTTTACTCGGAACACATTAGGGGCCCTGAGGCGAGCCCCTGGATCCCACCGTTTGGTCTCATGCTACGAGCTGGGGGCGCCCCGTTAAACATCTTGCCCCGGGTCGCCACATCCACTTTTCTACGCACTGAGCTATTTATCATGAGCAGTTAAAGTTAGCCACTGCCACGATGAAAAATCGCCGTGAAAGCCAATGTGAAAATTTCGTTTTCACTTGATCTGCTCCTAAATCCTTCAGTCTGCAAAAGTATGCACTTATCCGCAAATGGTTACTTATGAATGAGGGGGCAGGGGACGCGGGGTACCAAGAATATCAAGCATAAGTAATGAGCATTATGATAGCGTGCCGTGTGTAAGACATCTCCCGATCGGGCTTCTTCAACACAGGGTGGATGTAGTAACAGTCAAAATTTCGCAAGGGGTTGCATCTATGCATAATGGAAAGACGACCACAAGTTTATTACACCGACGCAAGTCAAAAATATGGAAAGATAGAGGTTAAAACCTCAGGATTTGCCATAAAAAAATGTCGGCGTATGATAAATGTTTGAAAAAAGGGTTAGAAGGAAGGAAATAAGTTCGAAATATTACTTGTCAAACTGTAGCGATCAAAGGCCAAGAGAGAAAAAAAACTGGATACGGAACGGTGCAGTAAATCCTCTGAAACTTCCTGGTTTATTTGAATACACTATCCTTACGATTGCACATGTGGGGAAACTTATGCAGCTTCTACACATTGTAAATACAAAATTTCAATGATTCAACAACCTGGCTGTTCTCAATATTCTGACGTCACGCAACGCCATTTAAATGAGCAGCCCTCAATCGATACGGGCTGCGAAATTTCCCACACAGTTTTCTAATGCACTGTGAGCTCTAAAACACAATTCCCATGGCGAGTTTCATAGCTTCCATTCACCAGAGCAAATACACAACTGTATTTTTTAGTAGATTTATGATACCCGGACATGCATGTTCAGTGTTTGTTACATTTGCCCATCCCAAGGCTACTGAACTGAGAGCCCTTGGTAGATTAGCATGCCTTATCACATAGCGATGGGGTGTGTATGGTATTTATGTACAGTTGTTGTTTTTGGCCCCCAAGAAACAAAAATGCAAACATGAGGTCTCCGAGAACCAGAATGCCACTCATTTTGCTAATGATATGCGCACATCCTTGACAGCGGCTTGTGGGTACATCTTGAGGGGGAAAGGGGGAAATTTCAATTACCCATTGACACCTGTATTATAAATGTACATAAAACCGACTTTTACGGAATTTAGTGATAAGTGGGATTTTTTTTAAAACCCGCGAAGTTAAACGTTGAACAGTCCATTTTAAAATGGCTGGAGTTTCCCATTTTTTTTTATTTATGTCAAGGCTAATCTAGGCATTAACAGGCAGTTATCTAATTAGTAACGCTGCGGATTGGCGCCAAATAGCGTGATTAACTTCCCGTTTGAAACTCTGCAAGTCTGGTTTGATGCTTCATGCGCAGGAGAAGGCATTACCATAGCCCAGAGAGTGGGAGAAATATCTTCTATGGGCGGCCCAAGTTGGACCTTGACTTTCACGCAGGTCATGAGCGACCGGACTGAGCGCCTAAGGAGGATCAACTGAAAGCAGCTCGGGTAGCAGCTGCCTGAGAGATCTGGTGCTTGTCCCTAAAATATGCGGTGGAAAGAGTGACAATTCCAACTGCCCTGCGATGACCAAAGTGGTTGGAACATGTGAGGAGTGGCGAGCTCACTCCGGAGATACCAATGATTGAATGGCACGTCCTCTGGATGCCATCTATTTTTGGATAGAGTGAAGTGGGTATTGATTCACAACCATGCTGAGCTTGGCCATATTCCATGTTTGATCGAACCATGGATTTATTATAACAGCCCTATCTGTTAATCCTGAAACTATAGAGGAGAAAGGGCGTTCTTCATTCCTTATCCGGCTATTTCCTTGATGTCCGTCCATAATTAATAGTGCACCTCACGAAAAAGAAGCTCTAACTTAGACTTGCTGACCGACGAACAACTCTGGATGACGTAGACCCGTCATAATCAATTTTTCCCGTCTATTTCATATTGGAAGGACGTTTCCTGCAGCCGATGAATTATCGGAGATCTCCGATATTAATATTCTAATTACAAATTTCTTCTTTGCGACACATGAGAGCTGCTACCATTCACGGTATTTGTTTGACTAGTCAATTTAACCAGCAAACTGTGCAAAATCTCAAAATATCCTTGAAATGGGGCGTTTCTTTCTTAAAAAAATGTGCTGTTATTGCTTTAACACTTACTGCATAAGGGGGGCTCTAGGTACCCATTATTTGTTTTTCATGCCGGCATTTTTAAACGCTGGCATATATTTCGTTTATATTTTTTGTATTTGGCTAACTTTTAGTTGCGCTTACATGGTGCAAAACAAATTCACTCCATCGCGTCGTTTTTCGTTAATTAGCTGGTCCCTAGGATCCCCCCCCCCCCCCTTATGCACTAACGTAAGTGGCCCATGACAAAATGAAATGCTTATTAGAGTTGATTCTGATTTTCATAATGCATACAACCTAGTGACATAAACAAAGTGAAAATATTAAATTTAAACATCTTGCCAAAAGTATAGTAAGGCATTGGGTCCATAAATTTAATATATACATCATATTTTAGCTGTTTAACTGTAGGAAACCTATGGTAAATTATACAAGTAACCCTAAAAAAATATCAAATGGCATAGACATGTATGTGTTGTGCTTATTGGTAAATATAGTTCATTCTTCAACAAATTAGTGTCTTTTTTGCACATTTTGACTCAAATTAAAATCAATGTTTTTGCCCCTAATTTTCTTACTGAACAACTTTCTCAAGTTTTTATTTCTTATTATGTTGATGTGCTTTAAAAAAGCCTTCTAACATGTGGTGGATTTCAATCTAAGACTAATTTCCTTTAGGAAAGTGGTTATATTAGGGGGTCCCTATAGGAACCCCCGGTTAAGCACTACGGAAGTGCCAAACCCCTTATCGTTAATGTAAATTGAGCTAACGAGTTACACAAAAACTCAAATCATTAAAGTAAACACCTACCCTATTAACAACATGATGTTTGGGAATGTATTACCTTAACTCAATTAGGGAAAATTAAAAAAACAATGAGTACAGTGCACCTTTGGTTATTTTTACTTTAATGTTTTGATCCCCTTTTGAACGCTATATAACCGGGAACTTTTTTGTGGGGGGGGGCGTGTAGTATGAAAGATGGAAATAGGGGCAAATAGGCATGAGGTAGAGTACACCTTTGGTGGCATTATTGTATGATTGAGTTAGTTAGCGCTGTTACCACTCTACTTAACATTTATATCATCACGAATTGAAAACAAGCACAAACACGTTTTATTTACTTTATAGTGTTGATCCCGCTTTTGAGAGTATATGCCCGGGAAACTTGGCGTTAGTATTTGAGAGGGATATGTGGAATGGCTAACTCCTGCCGTACTAACAAGCTCATGCAGAGTTCATGTCAAATCTTTCCTTTGAATACTCAAGTCCGGAGATGAAGATGGCGTCCTGGTCCTATACAGATAAACATTCACATCAGGCAGAAACAGGATAACTTGCAAAACAAGACCGTGAGTTCCGCTGTCGGCAACCACATCAAGATCCAAAGCCCGATCGCTAATAGCCTTTTTCGACTTTCTATGCTGAAAAAATGACGTAATTTGGTGAAGAAATGAGGTAGATATGAAAAATTTTCACGGCTGTTCCAGAAAGATTTGTCATCATATTCAGACAAAATAATGGAACTGAAAACCCACCTTAACTGTGTAAATCCAATTGGAATGGAGTAAAAATGGATCAGCCGCGAAAATCTTCATATCTACCTCATTTCGTCACCTAATTCCTTCATTTTTTCAGCATAAAAAGTCGAAAATATACAGATCATGAAAACATCAACTGCGTCACAGTTGAGTAAACTGGTCAGGGTCAAATTTTGTGTTATGTCATGCACAATTTTTTTTTTTGATTCACTATGTATTTAACACAAAACCTGCTGTTGCAGGCAATCCTGTATTTTTTATGGGTATACCGTATTGCATAATACTTGTCATTCTCCCCACAGAGAAAAGGGTTTATGTATATGTACACAAAGTAAAAAATGGCTACATTTCATCGATTTTTTTCAAAATATTTTAGCAGACCAAGGTATGAATCCGGTGAGGTGACTTAGTACGGCTAATAAGGAAAGACAATTGTTTATCAAATATTTAAGTGTGTAAACTGGGAGGTGGTACTTTGTAAATTTGTTTATTTTCATTTGTTTGATGATCTTTTTGTTAGTTTGCTTGTTGTAGTTACTGTTTGGATATCTTTGCATCCGAAGCTATTTCAATTTTTGCCAGAAATGTTTTTAGTTTAGAGCTCATTGAAAACAAGAATTCAAGAATGTACTATGTTGTACCTTTTATAATAGGTATCTTGAGAATGCGTTTGGGATATGGTATCCTTCCAAAGTCCGGCACAACAACTTGGTATTCCCTGTGTCCAGAAGATTTTTTCAGAAGTTGTGTATCGTTTGACCTTTAAACGTCGAGCAGAATTTTAACGTTGGTGCACCCTCAATTTTTGCCAGTGGTTTTTCTCTCCATGCTGTCTCTACTGGTCTTCTATTTACCGTGCCGATTGCGGAAGAAAAACTGACTCTATCCATTACGATTTGCTTGCATTATGGTGTTCCAACAGATCATTGCTGAGAAAGATGCCACCGAGTGGAGATGACTCGCCAATTATCGTTAATTACCTTTTTTATTTTATTAGGCAAAAATGTTCTTTAGTTTTTTTTAGAAAATGTTTTACCGTTTACTTTTAAAAAGGGAAGACTAATTTCGGCATTCCTCCAAATCTCACACCATACAGACTGATTCAAAACAGATGTTTCACTCATTTATGTCGTGGTTTAGTAAAAATATAAAAAATGAGTGTTTTGTGAAAAATAATATATCATTGCAAAATCTTTCTGAAGGGAATTCAAAAAATAATAATTGCACATGCCAAACCAAGTTATCTCCATTTGAAATAAAATCGCACTTTCTACTGACACCTTTGGTTAACTCGCGTCAGTTTCACACCAATCATAAAGCGTGGCAGATGCAAGAACGATCCTTTGGTGTACACTGTTATTGTCAAAATGAAGTTAATTAAGTTCATCTTCTTTCACCAAGCATTGCTAATATAACAATGTTTTTCTGCAAATTATGTTTTTGAACTCTGCAACATGAAACTGAATGAAGCGTTTCTATCTCTAAGAGAATTCTAACCAAGGCGAAAACGTGGGTAGAGACCTCGCGAAATCTCAATAAAGTTTGCTCTTGCTTGATGGATTTTGAGTAATGAATAATAATTCAACTTTCATGTTGGCATGAGAGTTTGCAAAGCAATGGGGGCTTCCTTGTTTCACGCAATTATGTGTGCGGCAGTCAGAAAAAAATGGTGGATTTATTCAAATTAGTGTAACTCGGGTTTTGGCAATTCCCTAAAGAAACCCGATCACCGCAAAAAAAAGGGCTATAGCGTTCTTTTTCTCGTTAGAACTAGGGCAATTTTCCCCTGAATAGTCCAGGAGCTTTCTGTTTAACAAGGCGAAATAAAAATAAGCCATGGCTGATTTTTTTTTTTTCACGATAGTTTTATTAATGTTGTGAGGAGGCGACATATCAAAAGTCCCGCCCAAGATCTTGCTTCATTTCTTCTTTACCTGCACTGCTCCTGCCCCCGCCACTTGGCTGCCTCTAGACATGAGACGGGATGCAGGCTTGGCGCTCTTTTTTCATTTCAATAATCGACTTGCGAACAATTCTTGTCTGTCGGATGCGTGCAAAGGCCGCGGTTATTCTGTTAAGACGATCCCCAGATTTGACTTCCGCTAGTCTTCGCCCATGGGAACATTAAAGAGATGACGTATCACACGGCAACCACCAGCAACTTGCCAGAACTTCGCAACATTAAGGTGAAAATTTCATGTGGATTGCAACAAAGTCCGTATCTACATTTCAGAGAGGCATTTTTGTATTCTCATACTTTTGATTTTCACATTAAAATATTCTTACACACGATAAAAAATGTATTTTTAAATATTTATAATATTTTATTTCCGATTAGTCGACTAATTAAGGATCACTTGAGCTAATCAAAATGGCGTAACTACACACATGATTTCCCGTGTCGTGCAACAAAGTGCGTTCTACCAGTTTCCATTTACGACTGTTGCACTCAAACAGAAATTCAATTTGTGAGTGCAACAACGTCGTATCTACACCTAAGAAGGCCTATAAGCCTAATGGCTCGGCAATAAATTTGAGCATTTAACTACTGGAACTATGTTAAATTATGCGTATTCATTACTTTTGATAATTAAGGATTAGCGTAATATTGAATGGAAAACAAAAACGTCGTAACTACATATTTTGATATGTTTTAATGGTTTTTTGATGCCAAAATTAGCATTAAATTTGGTTTAAAAATTGAAAGTGTTTCGTTGCACAACAAATTTTGGTTAGCTTTTTTACTTATGTATTTTGTTGTGTATAATGTATCTACAAATAAATATTTTTTAACCGGTACCCCATTCCAAGGTGCCGAGCCACCCGCTTTTCACTTATTATCTGTAGTCCAGAATTTTATGATTTGACCCACACAAATTGCAAAGAAACAATTTTTGGTGTTCTATACTCTGAAATAGTTCCAAAATCAATATTAATAAAAGTCTACCAAACGCAAACCTAGTGGAAAGGTTATAGAAATAAGAGGGCAACGTTTGTACAGGGGGTCAATAAAAAAATTAGAATTGTATTCGAATTGATTTAAATGATTACCAATTGATGGTGCACTCCAAGGTTAAAAGAAAGGATAGTTTGCCCATCTACGCGTTTTATAGTTTTAGCTATTTTTTAGTACAATAGGCTCAAGTAAAAGTTCAAGGTATCCTGGGTAAAAATTCAGAGAATGGTCTCGATTTTGATCGGACGGGTTGTAAACTGTTGTAAATTTTGTCCACTACTAATAAATAAAATGTTAAATAGATGCTTTGTTTGAAATTTCTAATAAGAATTACAAGCTATGACTAGTGACTCCCATAGACCCTGTAGCACCCCCGGTCACATTTTTTGCGTTCCATTATGCAACGCATATTATAGATGTGCAACCAGTATATTTTCGGCTTCTGTACCTTAGACGAACAATTTTTGACACCATTTTATAACGAACGGATATATCTGAAACATTTACCCCCTTGTGACCTGAACCTATTGACTCAGAACTATTAAACTACAACCTGCGAGATGGCAAACATACCTTTTTTAATCCTGGAAAAGATAACGAATCGTGGCATACTTTTCGACGCGTTTGGTACTTTTCATCTTTGCACCCCTGTATAAAACCTTACACCCTTAAAATATATGTTCCACTCATTTTGATTTTAGAGACTGTGAGAGGTTTTTTAAAAGTTATCATACAATTATGTTGGAATTTTATTCTGTTGCAAATAGATGTGTGTTTAGGGCAGCAGTTCGTCTATTTTGAATGGGCCTACTGCGTCGATTTTGTTTGGACACTATTTAAAGTCCCTAATCAGTCCAACACATGCATATTGTGGGTTTTTTCACAGGTTTATTCAAATTGTTTAGTTGGTTTCAACTCAAATTAGTAATTAATCACAAAGTTTTTGTTTACTTGTTACCCGTGTGTTGTAAGGGACCCATGTTGGGTTTTTTGTTTGGTACAACTGCCGTACTTTTGTTTACTTTTATTAATAATCCTTAGCACCAATTTGAATTTCTTGTTCCTTAGGTCCCTGTCTTCTACTATGTGCTAGTCCTTGTTGCTTCGTCTTGTCTGACTTGTCAACACATCTTGCCAACAGGTTGTCTCAATGTGAGGTTACAGGTTCAATGTGATATCTGCTGCTTCATATTAATAAAAACTAACCCATCTCTCAAAGGTTGCTCTCTCTTATCCTCGTAGTTTAGGTCTCTCTCTCCAATCATCTCTGTCTAATACACCACTCTTTACCGTCCACACTATTCCCGAACGCCACCTCTCTCGCATTCTCTTATCCAGCCCATAAAACAGCCTACCAATTAGTTTCCTTTGATTGTATCCTTCTATATGCCGTGCCCTGCAAGATACGAACTGCCATTTAACCACAGCTTCAGATGAAGACTTTCGGCATCACTAATTGAATTTTCCCCAACACTAAATTGAAACATCATTAAACTTAACTACCTTTGTATCAATCCATTAATTACAGACCCCATATCATTTCAAACATGTGACCACCCAACTTTCATCACTCACACAAACAATCCTGGTTCTGACTCCCCGCTATCAACAGACGACAGCTTCCAACACACGAATTTAAAACCATCAAGCAAAGACTTCATTTTCCATATTCATTTCAACGCCGTAGTATCACAAAAATAATATGAAGAAATCAATAACTACCTTGATCACCTCAAACCACTCTTATCGGTCTTAGCATTTTCAGAAAAATGGTACTAATACCAAGTCACACCTCACTTTAATGGCTACAGTACATTTCAGGAGCACTCACTGGCAGAGGAAGGGGAGTTTGTCTTTACATAAAAACATCACCTCTCATACCAAAAATCATCGACACAACAACCAGAACCAGAATTCGACTCACTTCATCGAAACTCACCAGAACACCAAAATAGGACCCAAACACATAATGTCGGAGTTATACAGACTGCATGACCACAATCCAAATTTTAAACAATAGCTAGCGGAGGCTCCTCAATGGAACTAATAACAACCGTGATGTATATATTGTCGGCGAATTTAAGTCAATCTTCTCAATTTTCCACTCATCCACACATTATGACTTATAACACATCACTTGACAAATCTTATATCTCTAAAATTAACAGACCTACAAGAAGTACGCATAACACAAGACCACGATTGAAAACATTATCACCAACTCCACTGACACAGGAATCCACACCAGGGATATTGGTCACTGAACTACAGAGCACTTCCAATATTCCTCATTACATCACTTAAGCTGAAGATGCCACAAAACAACAATCCCTAAACGTGACTACAGAGATCAAACATTTTCGACATTCAACCGTAGACTCAACACTGAATCATGGGAACATGTTACTAACAGAAAATGACCTAACATAGCGTACAACAATTCATTGACAATTATACGAAACATTATAACGAATATTCCCCCTTACAAAAGAAGACCCTAAAAAATCGTAACCCATAAGCAGCCCTGGAGGACAACAGCAATTCCAATCCAATCAATCAAAACACAAGCAACGGCCTCCTAAAACATACTTTGAAGAAAACACACCAGAAACCAAACAAACACTACCAAACCATACAAAAAAAATTAACTCCTATTCTTCGTATTGCCAAGAAAAACACAAACACAGAACAAATTCAGAAAACTCAAAAATGATCTCACCAAAACCCGGACATTCCTCAACAACATTCGAGGCAGGAGGATCCACTAAACAAATCATGGACCTTTTACTCATAATTAATAAAGCAGATACTGACCCTCGTGACCAAGTAATGCATCAACGATCACTTCACTAACCTGGGCAAAAAACTAGCTATCAAAACGTTCCCCATTCAAATAACCCATTAAACAAAAATACCCAAAAAACACATTCACCTCAATTTCCTGAACAGTTACTGTTGATGAATGCACAATCTTCGCCACATGTAAAACCTGTAAAAGGGCGGGTACCGACAAGATAGATACTGGATGCTAAACAATCAATTGTAACATCATTTCGCCTCTGATGCACATATTTACCAATCACTTCTCACCGGAACTTTCCCAGACCACCTCCAATCAGCCAAAGTCATTCTATTTACAAGAACAAGATGCACAAACATTGCAAATTACAGGCCCATTGCTGTTCTTCCATCTTTTTCAAAACTACTTGAAAAAAAGTCATGTAAAACAGTCTGTCTACAGTGATTCACACTGCAAACATTCTTGGCGATGAACAATTACGGTTTTTAGGCCAAAAAAACCAAAACGCTGGATCTTACATGGCACTCATTGGAATAACAACCAACCTCAACCCTGTGCTAAAAAATAAACTCCACGCCATGGGGGTATTCCTGGATCTCCCAAGCTTTCGACACAATTGACCACAACATTCTTCTTCACAAAGTTTATCATTACGGGGAGGGCCGTGAGAGCCGTGGAGTGGATTAGGGTTACCTAACTAACCGCTCACATTCAGTCTACTTCACTCCACCGCATAATCCATCAAACCTATTACAGTTGGCGTCCCGCAATGCTCAATCCTTGGACCCCTCCTATTTTTCACATTTACATGATGACATCACCAATATCTCTAACACACTAAAAACAATTTATTGCAGAGGACACAAACATTTTCTTCAAACCCTAACATTAATGACTTGTAACAACATGAATCACGAACTCGCAAACATAAACTGACTGCTTTCGGGCTAACAAACTTTCTCTCAAGTTTAAAAACTAACTACATGTTTTCTCTAACACACAACACTAATCAACAACCAAACATTAACAAAGAGAACAGACAATCTCCAGGTACGCTCAACCAAATTTCTTGCATCACAATCGACGACAAATTAACATGGAATGACACATCAACTCTGTCACTACCAAAGCTTCTCACGCAATTGGTACAATACAGAGTTCAACACACCTTCCAGATACCACCTTAAAACTCAATCGTTCACAACACACTAGTTCTCCCTAAACTTAGTACGTAACATTATCGGGGCCTCAACTATCATTCACGACTCACAAAACTTAAACATACACAGAAATGGGCCATTCACTATCACAAACTCCACCCCAGAACTCACACATACCCCTTATTTAACTCACTGAAAACACTTAAAAGTAGAGCACCGCAACCAACTTCAAACAGCGCTCTTCATGTTGAAACATCACAACAATCAGTTACCTCGAACTTCAGCAATTACTTTCCCACAACCAGACAAATCACAGCTATAACACCAGACAAGCCGACAAACTTCATGTTCCCCTCCCAAAATCTTCCTCTGAACGCCCTTTATTCCGTATCACGGCGCAAAGCTTTGGATGATCTTCCAGAATCCATCACAACAAGACAAACAAAAATACTTTTAAAGTCAACTGAAAAAAACATTTAATCAACCAGTACAATTCTTTAAATTCTAACACAAGTCCTTATTTCTCTCCTCACCTTTTCTTCATCCCATTTGATATCTCTTTCATACCCTTTCTTCACCTCTACTTTTCTATTCTCTGTTCCATCATTATGTATTTTAGTACATACCCAGCAAAAATGTTGAAAAGTCTGTCCTTCTGTTCCAAATGTCCAGAGCCCGTATCCCGTCCAGTGTTGTTTAGCTTAGAGATATTGTTGGTTTTTGTTGTTTGTTCTGTTCTTTCTTATGTATTACCTATGTATATTATATTCAAACCTTACTTGTAGCTTTTTGTTAATATGGTCATTTGACTTGTATGTATTACGGGCCCGCAATAACAAAGCCCTATGCGAGGTTGTCCATTACTGGTCCCGAGCATATCTTACCCTCCCCAAGTTACATTACAGTTGCATTTTGTTTTTAGGTATTATTATAAATATACTTTAGTATACATTCTGTCACTTTCGAATAGTTATGCGAATATAAATGAACTTGAACGTGAAACGTGAAACACATTTTTAAAAACCATGCTTTACAAGAAATAAAATGTATCTACATACTAGTTTTCCCGTGTCGTGCAACCAAAGTTGTATATCTACCGGTTACGACTTTGTTGGAACTCAACAGAAATTCAATTTTGCGTGCAACAGTCCTTATCTACACCTAAATAGGCCATACCTAATAAATCTGCAATAAATTGAGACTGACACCTGAATGTATATCAAAATTAAGAGGAATGATATACTTTCATATATATGCATAAAAAAACTCAAATTTCGCCAAAAATGTCAGTTCGATTTGTGCTCACATGACGAAATACAATCATTCCTCCATCACCCCTTTAAATATTGACCTTCCTTTATAGGGCAGTGGCTTTGTGACCTTCCCTTTAGACCGTGTGTAAGATGTAATAAGAAGCCCTATAACTATGCGGGGGAATGTTGAACTGTTATGGCACATGTTTATGGCACTACTCTAAAGCCGCATGGGAAAGATCCACCCAATCCCAAGGCGTATAGACCAATATCACTCCTCAGCCTCTTTGAACCTCTCCTGCTCAATCGCATCGCACCTGTGATATAGACGAACACCTCATACAGAACAAGCAGGTTTCCGGCCAGTGGCGAGCCAGCTTTTTTCAGGGGGGCAAGGGGGGCACATATATTTTCAGGGGGCAAGCATATGTAAAATTTGTAGTAATAGTATATGTCCATGTAAATCACTATTTTTTGCAGGGGGGGCAAGGGGGGCGCAAGATTCCCCACAGGGGACAGCTTCCCCTCCCCCCCTGGCTACGCCCCTGTTTCCGGCCAACAACTGCCAAGTACTCAACTAACTCAACATCGAGGTGTTTAATTTGAGAAAGGACTGGTAACCGGAGTTAGTGTTCGTTGATCTATCATCAGCGTATGATAACTGTTTAATCACAGATCCCTGCCCATAAATCTGGAACTCACCAAGGATATCCGCCTACTGAGCTATGTTTGTGTACGATACCTTTTCAGACCGCCTTAAATCCAGAGAGCGTTTCTTAAACAAAGTCCTACCTTCTTGAATCAGTCTCTAAGGAGTATAAGAAGTCGCATTGTGGGAAAGAAAGGACTTGGTCTGTCATTTAATGGTATTGAACCTCATGGGCTGAATGGTTGTCCTCCACAGATTGAGACCAACTGCCGATCGACATTTCCTTGCAGAAGTGGGCTACCTGAAGCAGATCAAGACACTAGCTGTGGTTTTGGAACAGCGCCACAGACAATGAAACATCTCCTGGTTCTGCCCACTGTATCAACAATGCACAAACAAGGACCTTGCGGAATTCAGTTAAGCAACCATCGTTTTTACCCATCTCTGGCTTTATCATATTTGGGAAAAAGAAAAAAAAAATTCACTGTTTCTTTGGACACGACAAGAAGAAGACTTTGACTGTTTCAATACATATTTTCGAGACGACACGTGGAAACACACTTTGGAAAAGACGTCGGAGCATTCTAGGCTCTACCCCCAGTATGACCTTGAACTTGTTATTTCCAGATAGTTAAGTAACCATCTCCCGTGAATATGCACAACAAACAAAAAAAAAAAACCTTAAAAAAAAAAAATTCTTAAACTTTTTTTTAATCCTTATGACTGACACAACAATGGTGTACATTTAACAACAATTAAAACATTTAAACGTTGCCCCCCCTGTAAAACTTACCCCTTTTCCCAATTAGCAAAGGATGAAACCTTGGGGACTTTTTGATAGTTTGCTCCGCCCACATTAGGAAACTATCCGTAAAAAACAGCTATGGGCTTATTTATGTCCGGGTGTTTTTCTATTATCTGGACCTATGAACAACAAGGAAGGGGCCCGCTCCGTGTTTTTTTTTTCAAAAGTACATTGAAATACAGTTGCGGACGTTAGAGATGAAGAATTTAATTCCAAAAGACGATAAACCCAATAGCTGCCCTGTATAAAATAATTTACAGAAATTCTTGCAAGTTTCAATGATCTAATGATGATAAATCACTTGAATAGTATTGACAATGATTTGGCTACCTTTTCAGATAGACTAGTAACGTGCTCTAGCACCATACACTTGAAAACTTATTTATTAATAGCACGGTAAGAATATGGTAAAATTATTTTTTGTTTTTTTGTTTTTTCGAAACAAGTTCCAAAGTTCGCCATGATTTTTTAACTTTGCATTAATGATTTTAGGGGCAAAATTGTATTCAAATTATTAAGAAGATACGCTACATTTTCAAAGCAGTAAACATGTAATTAAAGTTTTAAACATTAAAAAACACACAAATATAACAACACAAAGCAGCTATTATAGTTAGCGCCTTTACATGCTTTTGGAATATTTATCAGTTTTCTCACGGACTTCTCAAGCGGGGCCAATATGCACATGATATCCCAGGCCACGTAATGCCTGATTTAGTGGTTGGATAATCCAAACTCATACATGTATAGCAAAACTCAGCCATTGATCTTACAAGTAAAATGCATTACTGTATAGCTCAGCATGTTTTAATGGCGACATTGACGTATACAAACCCGGTTAAAGTTGCAGTAAATTGTTGATTCATCCTAATCTTATTTTTGGAGAAAATAAAATCCTAGCCTGATATTACTTTGTCTCTCGTCGGAATTAGCATTCAATGTCCAAAGGCTGATTGCGAATAAACATCATATTCTTTGAGGCGGGCCTGGTAAACACCAAATTTCTCCAGCAAGTGTTTGCTTAACCATGCCCTGATTGCTAATCGTGCGCTTCTCCTCATTTCAAATGATAATAAATGTACCTACCGGGATTCATCAACGAAGCAGTGGAAAACACTATGTGAGAGTGTATAGCGGAAAATTGTATTAACCGTTATCATTATTTGTTGTTTAACAGATACATTCTTCCTGGTTATGATCGTGATGGTGTGTGTTTCCGTAGTATGTACAGTATTAGTGATTCATATTGGGTCCAGTGCACGTCCAGTTCCACGATGTGTAAGGTGGCTTTTCCTTGACGTCCTTCCAGCAATCGTCTGTCTTCGACACCTGGACCAATCGCAAATAATCATTAATGTCCAGAAAATTAATCCTCTTGAAGAAGGCGAACACATAGTATTACACAATAATGATGAAGAACAATGTGAATATCGAAATGAGCATACAAGAGTGAATCATCAAACGCCTGCACGCACAACGCGATTGCAATGTGACAGCGAGAACACTGAAACCAAGAAGAGACTGGATTATCTGGTGAAGGACATTCAAGAAAAGAATTGGCAGAAGCAATACGGGCTGATTGGCACCAAGTAGCTATTGTTGTAGACCGCTGCTTGCTTATCATATTTATTGTTTTTAGTCTGGTTGCAACTTTAACTCTTGCTGCTTCGCTTCTCACTGGAATTAATCAAACAAACATGAATGAATTTCCAAATAGCACCGAGTTAATTGTCAGAAACAGAGAATCACAATGAACTAGTACATTACCACAGTGTATATGAACAACAATGATGATAAATTAATTGCTTCCACTAACAATAAGGAAATACTAGTTATTGAAAAACGAGAAAAGCTTGTATATTTAACCGTGGTAGTTTAATTTCAAAGTATAACAGTTAGCAGCCGAAACCGAGGGACACAAGTTAAAAAAATTAAGACACTCACAAACACGAAAACCTTTCTTCACGTTACTTCTTTATCATAATGGTACATGAAAATGCAAACACATTTGGGGCATTCCATGAAGTTGTAACACGCTGTCCCCTGTTACATCGTTTAGTCATGCGGTAGGCCCATAAAGTCTTGATGTTTCTGGGCAACATTGACCTGCTGATTCCACAACTTGATGATGCAATGTCATCCTTGAGCATTTTGAGATAGGGAAGGGGCTGTTTCACACGGGGTTAAAGGTGCAACGAGAGATTTAAAATAACAGGTGTCCCGAAAAAATGTGACAATTCTGATATCAAAAATATCCCCATTAAGGATTAAGCTGAGAACTGAATCTTTGGTACAAAAATTGTGAAATTTCTAATTTCGTATAGAGCAAATACGAAATTCAGCCTATGTTTTCTATTGAAATATAAGCATATTTTTGACTCGTACTCACTGACATTAAAACCACAAAGGTTATAGACCGGTCAAACAATGTGCATAGCGTGAGAAACATGCATACGGAGTGCATGTTCCTGTGTTAAACGCCATTTTCGTCGTCTGCTGAATTTAACGTCGCCGGCGACGCTAAATTATAAAATCGTTCTGTTTACCCATAAGGAAGCTGATTTGGTCTTAATCATTTCGGGTGAGGGCTTTTGTATATAAAAGCTTTACAACCATGCAAAAATATCGATTTTGAAAAATCTTGAGGGCGCACTATTTTTCAAATGTGCCAGTGTCTATTTAAAAGTCATGGGAGTAAACAGTTATATTGATCCGATTGGTTTCAAATTGGTCTCAAGTTGTTCATATGGGAATGCTACAACAGGAAATGTACATTTACTTTATGTAGACCCTGTGGACCTTGATACTATGCCCCCTTAATTATATCCCCAATACCAATCAAATCACATAACATGTATTTTATATTACTATTTAAAAGCATGAAGAATTTTAGCCCATTTTGAGATCTATGCATTATAACTTTTTACCCCAGGGTGACCTTGAACCAGTTCAAGCCTACTGTGTTAAAATGATTGCCATTATAAAACAAACTATACCTTTTAATCCTTAGAACCAGAGAACCAGATTAACTCCGTATAAAACGTTCAACAATTTACCCCTGTTAGTTTACCCCTTCCAAGGCTTCCATATATCTCAAAATGTTCAAGGATGCAAAAGTTGCATCATCAAGATTTGGAATCGGCAGGTCAATGTTGATGTTGCTTAGAAACCATCAAAACATTTCGATCAGACTCTTTTGCAAGGTTATATGCAAGGTCGATTGGTCTACCGCTGGACTACAATCCTCGCAAAAAGACTTGGAACACTGTAGAGACGGCGTTTGTAAAACACGGAATCGCCTAAATCGCTTAATTCTCCCTACCCTCCATTTATGGAATTGCTTCACTGGCGCGAAAACAGGACTCCCTAGTTAAGTAAAAATAATCCTCCGATACACGCAGGATCACTGCGTGGTGCTGAATATGAAGACTGCACAGATTTACACAGGCGGAAATGCGTATTTTTCTTATTGATAAAAAGTGATTTAGTAATTCTACTAAAATCAATAAAAGATAGGCAGTGAGCTCAGACACATTTAATGAGACCGAGAATCTAATTAGTCTTATGACTGAGTCTGATCCAGGGCCGTAGCCAGGGGGATGCGGGGGTGCGATGTACCAACTCAAATCTCCAAAATTCCAAAAAGGTCCACACAAATGATGTGTGCGAGCTAGGAAAAAATAGGGGTTTTAGGTGCTTTTTTTTGTCAAAAAAGGGCAATATTTGGGTAAAAAGGTCCGCTTTTGCCACATTTACACCCCTTCTATTGTGAAAAGGTCCACATTTTGGGAAAAAAGGTCCACTTTTGGAAAAATCCACGCCCCCCCCCCGGAAAAATCCTGGCTACGGGCCTGGGGTCCGTTCGCGAACCTCATGCGTAACCCTACGTGTATACTAACTCAAGCGTATGTCCTACATAATAGACATTTTCATACCATTTACACAGTGCTTTGGATAAGTTGATCCACTCAGGCATGACATAGTATGCACGTAGATTTACGACTGAGTTTCGCGGACGAACCCCTGGTCTGATCCCTCAGTCTCAGCTCGGTCTTCACCAATTTCCACTCTGAATAGTCTTGCAAAATTGATGGCCACCCGTGACGTCATTTGACCCCCTAACTCAATGACGGAATAAGTTGTTAACGGACTAAAGCCGGAATAAAGCCCGGTAGCCTATGATGTGAATGGTATGTTGGTTAACTGTCGAACTATGACATCACTGGTGGTGGCGAAACAAGACATTGCCAATTGCTTTGTATGCATATGTATATTTTGTCTTGCCTTTTCATCCGGCATCTTGACATGAGGACGGTATGAACACTTAACAAGCTGTCTCGATCTGCCTCAAATTGACCGTCAATTACCCGCGGTAATAAGCTCACACCGCTCATTCATCCCGCCATTCATAAAACTTTTCTGTGCTAGAGACTAATCAAGCTAATAAATGAGATGACTCCGTGCAGGCTGGGACCGAGACTAATGATTGAGATTTCTGCCACAGAAGTGAAAGTTAGGAGAATTCGTTGTTTGATCAAATAGTCACCACATTTTTGCTCTGCGTAAGTTTACAAAATTCAACCAGAATTTTTGGGACAAACACACCAAAATTTTGATTTTCAAAGATATTTGTTTTTAGGTAATTGTTGGTTCTACAAGATTCAACTAAATATTCTAGGTGATAATACATCAACACAGGGAAATTTAGGCGAAGTAGGCGTTTTAGGCGATTCCGTGTTTTACAAACGCCGCTGTAGAGACTCAGTGATAAACGTTTCCCCCACTTCCCATACAATGTTGAGAAACGACAATGCACTCGGAATGTTTCCAAGGTGTTACAACATTGAACGATGGGGAGAGGGGAAGGGAAAAGAATGCTTAAGGTACCAACTTCCTCATAAAATTCATCACTACACTATTAACAATAAAACATGTGTGCGGTGTTCCAAGGAGTTTATTCGAGGATTGTAGTTCGTGTGTAAATGTCCCCGCCGCACGAGTTCGGAACGGGGGCTATTAATGAGCAGCGTCCGTCCGTTCGTCCATCCCTTCGTTCGTCCATCCCTTCTTTCGTCCATCCGTCCGTCCGTGATAAAAATGTTAACCCACTTTGTGTACGATTTATCTGGAGTTCCGTAAGGGCGACAATGATGTAACTTGGTGGAAAGAAGTGGGTTGATGAGTTCTCGACCTGATTAGATTTTGGGTGTAAAATATGATAATTAAGTGTCTAATTTGCATAATTTAAAAAAGTTCCCGCAAGGCTTGTTTACAAGTTATCTGGAGTTCTGAAAGGTGTATAATACATACATACATGGCTTTCTAAGGCGCCATTTCATATAGATCACAGCGCCGAGATGGAATTCAGAAATATTGCAATGAAAGGCAAAAATCAAACCAAAAACAGCAAAACTGAAACAAGCAGCCAGATTAATTTTGGAACAAGTAGGATTTAGGTCATTTCTTATAATGATGTAACTTGGTGGAAGGAAGCAGGTTGAAGAGCTCTCGACCTGATTAAATTTTGGGCGTAATTTCGGGCAAATTACATATGCAAAATGAGCTAATTAATATGCAGAAATCGGCGTAATCGCTATATTTTTTAAACGGTACATCGGATACGCAAAATTCCTTCACTACATGAAAGCCAATCATAGTGCGCATCTTCTTTGCCATTTGAAAGTGAAGACTGCAAATTTTCTAAAATCGACAGTGGTTTATGAAAACTGACGTAGTTCGGAAATTTGCCCAATTATTTCCCCATATCTATTGCACAATATGTCCGAACAAAGCGTGGGACATTCATTCTGTAATATGAAATGTGTGGGTGAAAATATTGGAATAAATTAAATGGGCCAATTGAATAGAGTAAGAATGGTTCAAGTTATATTGGATTAAATTAATGGGCCTATTGAATAGAGTAAGAATGGATCAAGTTATATTGGATTAAATTAATGGGCCTATTGAATAGAGTAAGAATGGATCAAGTTATATTGGATTAAATTAATGGGCCTATTGAACAAAGTCAAATGGTTTCTCGCCGGTCCTGACCGGTTCTTTCTGGTTGGAACTGGTTTCAAGCGGTCTAAACAAACAATGAGACACGGTTTTGATTGTGTTCAGAAACATATTTCAATAATTTTAACATTTTTTTACTGAATTAAAATCTGTGATATGTATTGGTCTACAGATTGAAATTATTGTATTTGTTGAGTTGAAGCAGAAAGTGATTTTAGTCCAGGGCCATATGTGACAAAAATGGCTCCCGTGGGCTTTTCGTGTTTATTTTCTAATTTCTATTGAATTCCAATATAAATTACATTAGCCACTTAATAAAAAAAAACAGGTATGCCAATTTTCTGAGGATTTTGTAATGCATCATTCATGTCGGAGTTATTTACAGACTGCATGAACACATAATCCAAAATTTTAACAACAGCTTCGAGCAGCTTCTCACTGAACTATATAAATAAAACCAACCGTGATGTCTATATTGTCGGTGACTTTAATATCAATCTTCTCAATTATTCCACTCATCCACACATTAATGACTTTATTAACACATCACTTGCAAACTCTTATATCCCCAAAATTAACAGACCTACAAGAATTACGCATATAAACACAGCCACGCTTATTGACAACATTATCACCAACTCCACTGACACAGACTACATACCAGGGATATTTGTCACTGACACTACAGATCACTTCCCAATATTCCTCATTATATCTTTAAGCATAAGCATGCCACAAAAACAACAATCACTAAACGTGACTTCAGAGATCACAACATTCGCACATTTAACCGTAGACTCAACACTGAATCATGGGAACATAAATACTCACAGAAAATGACCCTAACATAGCATACAGCTTCATTACAACTTATACCAAAAATTACAACGAATCATTCCCCTTACAAAGAAGACCTTAAAAATTGTAACCATAAGCAGCCCTGGATGACAACAGCATTTTCCAAGTCAATCAAACACAAGCACCAAACAACAATACAAACAATACAAAAACAAATTAACTCACATTATTCGTATTGCCAAGAAAAAACACAACACAGAACAAATTCAGAAATTCAAAAATGACTTATTAAATAGTCCTCAACAACATTCTTGACCATTTCACTCATAATAATAAGCAGATAACTGACCCGCTTGACATAGCTAATGCATTCAACGATCACTTCACTAACCTGGGCGAAAACTTAGCTAACAAAATTCCACCTTCCAATAATTTTTTTTTTTTTTTTTTTTTAGACTCAACACTGAATCATGGGAACATAAATACTCACAGAAAATGACCCTAACATAGCATACAGCTTCATTACAACTTATACCAAAAATTACAACGAATCATTCCCCTTACCAAAGAAGACCTTAAAAATTGTAACCATAAGCAGCCCTGGATGACAACAGCATTTTCCAAGTCAATCAAACACAAGCACGGCCTCTACAAAACATACCTAAAGAAAAAAACACCAGCAACCAAACAACAATACAAACAATACAAAAACAAATTAACTCACATTATTCGTATTGCCAAGAAAAAACACAACACAGAACAAATTCAGAATTTCAAAAATGACTTATTAAATAGTCCTCAACAACATTCTAGGCAGGAAGGTATCCACCAAACAAATCCATGACCATTTCACTCATAATAATAAGCAGATAACTGACCCGCTTGACATAGCTAATGCATTCAACGATCACTTCACTAACCTGGGCGAAAACTTAGCTAACAAAATTCCACCTTCCAATAATTTTTTTTTTTTTTTTTTTTTAGACTCAACACTGAATCATGGGAACATAAATACTCACAGAAAATGACCCTAACATAGCATACAGCTTCATTACAACTTATACCAAAAATTACAACGAATCATTCCCCTTACCAAAGAAGACCTTAAAAATTGTAACCATAAGCAGCCCTGGATGACAACAGCATTTTCCAAGTCAATCAAACACAAGCACGGCCTCTACAAAACATACCTAAAGAAAAAAACACCAGCAACCAAACAACAATACAAACAATACAAAAACAAATTAACTCACATTATTCGTATTGCCAAGAAAAAACACAACACAGAACAAATTCAGAATTTCAAAAATGACTTATTAAAATAGTCCTCAACAACATTCTAGGCAGGAAGGTATCCACCAAACAAATCCATGACCATTTCACTCATAATAATAAGCAGATAACTGACCCGCTTGACATAGCTAATGCATTCAACGATCACTTCACTAACCTGGGCGAAAACTTAGCTAACAAAATTCCACCTTCCAATAACTCATTTAATAAATACCTTCCAAAAACACATTCACCTCAATTTTCCTGAATCCAGTTACTGCAGATGAAATGCACAAACTTCGCCACCTGCTGAAACCTGGTAAAAGTGCGTGTACCGACGAGATAGTACTGCTGGGATTGCTAACAAATCATTATGATAACATCATATCGCCTCTGATGCACATATTTAACCAATCACTTCTCACCAGAACTTTCCCAGATCACCTCAAATCAGCCAGTCATTCCTTTTACAAAAACAGAGATGCACATATAACATTGCAAATTACAGGCCCATTTCTGTTCTTCCATCTTTTTCAAACTACTTAAAAAATCATGTACACTCGTCTGTGTACATTCTTCAAAAAGCACAACATTCTTGTAGATGAATAATACGGTTTCAGGCCCAAACACTCAACTTACATTATTATTATCTTGCTTTGGAGCCAAGATGGCAGCCAACATGGCCGCTCCAACCATCTGTAAAACATTAAACGATGTATACCTGTAATATTGAATTGTATAGTCAAAAAATAATACAATTATAAATTTACGTAAGAGATGTATGTCTTTGTCCACAGGAAACTCATATCTGTCTTGTTTGTATGATATGCATTCTTAAAATTAAATGCAACGGTCGCAATAATAATAAAAGTCTTAAAGTATGCGATATATGTGTTTGACCAGTATAAACACACAGCTGCCAATTTCCTTTGTTAAAATTTAAGATGGCGGCCAACATGGCCGCATTCAAACAATTTAAACCTTAAAAATTTCCATATTTCTGTCGTATATCTAGACATAGCACCAAAAAAGAATGATAAAAGAGCAAATCAAAATATGTCTAATATCATTAGTAACTCATAACTCCTAAGATGTCGGCTATATACAAAAGTCGCTATCAAGATTTTTGGAACTCGGTGATATTAGCCGCCATCTTGAATTTCAAATAGGTTAACCAAACAAAAGTACCAGCTTTGATATTTAATTGGTCAAACGCACATTTCTCATACTTTAATTCCCACTTTCAGACTAATTTTGGGACGATATAAGGTAATTTCTACGCTTTAACACATTTTGAAGGCGGACAAATTGGTCGCCATATTGAATGTTAAACATAATCACTAAAGCAAAAGAGGCAGATATGAGTTTCTAATAGACATCCCTTAATTTATTTTCTCTTTTTGTGACTATACGACTAAATCAGGTATGTAGCACTTTGCAGGTCTTTGAGGCGCCCATGTTGGCTATCATCTTGGATCCGAAGCAAAACAACAATACAAATATGCATGGCAAGCAGGTCATAATGGCTCTACAGGGTGAGTAAAAAAAAAATTGACCCTGATTGTGTCCGCCATTTTAAATTTGTAAATAACATATATCTATTAAACATATGTGATATCATTGGAAAGCTTATTTCATTATCTTTAATTTGCTGCAAAGATAATTCCAATCGGATAAGTATAGGCCGAGCTACATTCATTTGAATCAAGTAGTCAGCTTTTACCCCTATCCACGGATTCCCATTTGAATGCACGGCGGTTAACTAAGCAAGTGACTCCTCAAAATGATACGGGTATGTCTGTTTATGTCAAATAGAGTGGTATCTTAAAGGTGTAAAAGCCAGTGAAAATGGTAAGTTTTATAAGAAACACTTTTTAAAGATGTGGCATATGTATAGACAATACGTTAAACCTCAAAGGGTTGTCACCGATGTCTGTTCCTTCATATGGTATGATTCATTCAACTCCTCCAGAAACTGCTACATGTATCAAGTTAATTTATTTTTCAAATGATTTTTTATGTGTGATGGGATGTAGAAATGTTAAAGGCTGACTCAGAGATTTCCCGAGGAGGGCGCCCTCAATTTTCAAACAAATTGTGTTTTTGCATATACATAATGCTTGTCCATATACTAAACACTGTGTGAAATAGCTAAGCTCAAATCGAAGTCCTTCATATAGAAAATCGCAACTTTGTTATATATTTCCGGATCCGGACATTTAGTTATACACAGTATCCTATGGCACTGTATACTACACATAAATGTTTACTACATGCAAACGAAAAATCCGATACACCTCAAACTTTGGAATTGGGCATTTTAGGTGACTATCTTTAGTTCTAGTTGACTATTTTCAATAAATACACAACTGGCCGATCTAAGGTTTCCTTGCAGAAGTGGGGCTATCTGGAAGCAGATCAGGATACTACCTGGGGTTGTGGAACAGCACCACAGACAATGGAACACCTCTTGGTCTGCCCACTGCTGGAGCAACAATGCACAAACAAGGACCTTGCGGAATTCAGTGAAGCAGCCAGACGTTGTACCTATCTCTGGCTGGATCATATTTGAGAACCACAGTGTTTGGACACGATAAGAAGAAGAAGAATAAATACACAAAAATTTATATTTCAAAAATCTCTGAGTAAGACTTTAAGAGGACATTGATGGTAAATTGTGACTGAATTTTGTGGGGTTAAATAGCGCCACATTTATTCTGCACTCAATAAATAGTCCGATTTTCTTGTGGACACTGATTTGCTTCTCTGAACGCCACCATTTGAATGTGAATCCGTGGACAAAGCGCAAAACAGACTACTTGATTCAAACGACTGTAGCTCGGTCTATACGCAACCGATGTGAATGATCTTTGCGGCAAATTAAAGATAATGGACTAAGCTTTCAGTTGATACCAAATATGTTAGATATATATTGCCTCAAAATTAAAAATGGCGAATACAATCAGGGTCAAGTTTTTTGACTCACCCTGTAGAAGAACAATTTTTGTTTCTTTTTGTTTAGATACGGTGAAAACTATATTTTTCTGTAATACCGCTCATAATTTGCATAAATTTACCTAAAAATGGCACGTGGGACATTTTGTTTAATTTTTTTAACATAGCTATAAATCGTAGGCATTTTTTCTAAGAATAGAGACATTGAATAGAAATTGATTTCAGGGGGGTGCACGAGACCCCCGTCTACCCACTAAATTAAAACTGCTAGGATCACCGTGCTCTCACAGCAGCTCTAGTTTTATTTTATTCGTGAACGGGGCTGTAGCTCAATCTAAATCGTATGGCGATAACATCTGAGAGCATTTCAACGTCATGGAAAATAACATTGGCTCGGCAGTTCCAGAGAATCTGAAGTCCGTTGTCCTATGCATAACGGCGGATTTACTTATCAATAGCGCCATTGAGTCAATGAAATGTGGTGTACATCCGTTGGTCACTGATATTCAGAGTAAAAAAGGAGATGACATTTAATTCATTTTCAAGAAAATGTGCACATACCAGCCGTTAGAACACGCTTAGAACTGATTTTTATGATTTTAGATAATTGTTGTAGGAAAATGTCCTTTCCAGGGGTGCGTCACCTTTGTAAAAGCTTGTAAACGCTATAAGATCTGCCCGCTAGACCACTTTCGGCGGCGACCAACCGGGTGTCTCTCTCTCTCAAAAAAAAAAAGAGAGAGAAAGAGCCCTCAACGCGTCCTCTATTTCACGAAGAAAAAAAAGTAAATCATACAAAGTAATACACATCTGAAAAGTGCATTGCGTTACGTTTCCGACACCGAAAACATCTGTCCAAAAGGACACATATTGATCGAGTTATGGCCGATTGAAAATTACTTTTTCATTTTATCCGTGTTATAGCTGTCTTTAGACAATACACATTCTCCAAGCACTTTCTTTTGTTTATGGTTTCTTTTGTTTCGGCGACAAAGTCCAGTTCTGATATTGAAAAGGTTAGTTTCAATTATTAGACATTCCAGTTCCAAGTGTCAGGATGTCATATAAAGTAGAAAACACGATGGACAAAAATCGGAACAAGTACCCTTAATTATAGAATCGTTCTGTTAATTTACCCATATAAGCGCGCTGATTTGGGCTTAATAATTTCAGGTGAGGGCTAATGTATATTATACAAACTACAAACTTTATAACCATGCCATTTTTTTAAAAATCTAGAGGGCGCACTATTTTTCAAATGTCCCAGTGTCTCCAGGGAAAAAGAATATGTGTCTCTTTTTAGGTCATTGAATCGGACCAACCCGAATCAGAAAGGCTTCTTAAAACTTGTCATAAATTTTGAACCAAAAATCCAAATTACACCAAACAAATATCTTGTCAAAGATAAGGTTATGGATAATCTAATCACAATAGCTCCTATCAAAATAGACACAATAGTTGCATTATTGTCTCCGCAAAAAAATCGCTTTTAAAACCCTGCGTTTTTATTGATACACGTTGTATTATATGAAGTAAGTACATATGAAATAACCTCGTAGTCAACGGCAACGTTCATGGTCGATTGGTTGTTATCATATAGTTGTAGTAAGCAGTAGTGTGTAAGAGACTATTGATTCAAGTATCACAAAACAACGCTTCTCTGTCAGATAGGTTTGCATATTGCGTATTAGATGAAGATTGTAGATAGAAAGGTTGCTGGTTCGAGTCCTCGTGAAACCTTTCTTAATCATTCTCAATGTTTTTCGAGTAGGAGAAGTTAGAATCAACATCAGTGTATGTGGTATACCGGGGTGGGTTATCCTAAAAAAATATTGCTTCCGGCGGTGACCCTATAATGAGACCAGAAACGAATGAATGGTAACCACTGATCTCTATACAATGGATTGGCTACACAACAGTAATTGTATATTATAGTAGATTCAACCCATCGTGTCACCTCTAGTACTTTTCTGAAGGTATGGGCATTGAATGAGGGGCATGTGCAGTGGGTAGAAATTAAAATTCCACGCAAAATCTATTGAAACATGGAATTCCATACCAGAGAAAATCAATTCTATGGTTAATGAAAGCATTCAAGCCAACGTAAGCGCATTTTAGCTAACATTAACTCTCAAAACATTCTGACTAATCGTATTTGCTTTAGTGGTATTCAATGTAACAGGTGAATTGAATGTTAAAGACTTCTGAGCGCTCGTGATTTGGATACAAAGGAACATAAAAGTCTTTGCACTCTCTATGTAAAAATGATGTCAACATGAAAGACCAGATTATCCGTTCATTCATGAACCAGGTGAATCGGACCACATATTTTCTTTTTTTTTTTTTTTTTTTTTTTTTTTATTGATACACGTTGTATTATATGAAGTAAGTACATATGAAATAACCTCGTAGTCAACGGCAACGTTCATGGTCGATTGGTTGTTATCATATAGTTGTAGTAAGCAGTAGTGTGTAAGAGACTATTGATTCAAGTATCACAAAACAACGCTTCTCTGTCAGATAGGTTTGCATATTGCGTATTAGATGAAGATTGTAGATAGAAAGGTTGCTGGTTCGAGTCCTCGTGAAACCTTTCTTAATCATTCTCAATGTTTTTCGAGTAGGAGAAGTTAGAATCAACATCAGTGTATGTGGTATACCGGGGTGGGTTATCCTAAAAAAATTATTGCTTCCGGCGGTGACCCTATAATGAGACCAGAAACGAATGAATGGTAACCACTGATCTCTATACAATGGATTGGCTACACAACAGTAATTGTATATTAGATGAATGGAGCAACGGGCGGGCATCTTGGTCTACCGAACACAATACCATTCCAGAGACACCTGTTTAACAGAAGTTGTATCCCGGGTGCACGTTTTAGAGACATGCCATCCCATATCGCGCAAATACAATGAGCTCACTGAATTGGCTTGATTCTGTAGTCTGTTATGTCGCTTATCCACATTTCAATGGGAACAATTTTGTATAAATGACCGGCTCTTAACCACCTGCTTGGGCTCTTTTTGGATGACCAATATGGCCATCAGGGCTTCAATTACGAAGCCCAGGTTTCCAATCCATTGTATAGAGATCAGTGATGGTAACCTATATCTAGCGGAGCGGCCGAGCCTTGAAAAGTGCTCTAGTTTTCGAGTTACCCCTCCCCACCGTACAACAATACACAACCACCTTTTTTGAAGGATAAATATATAAGATTTAAGAAAATGATGGTTGTGGTTGAAATATTTGGTTGCAGGGATGATTTCTATGCCGAAAATGAAATTTGGGCTGCAAGTTAAGCGAAATTATTATTTTTTTAAGGTAAAAATATTACAATCTTATTTTTATGGTATCCTTTTGTTATTGATATAGGTTTTATACATTACATAAAGGGTTCAGGTAATACTCGTTGTGGTGACACGTGATAAAAAGGATGTTTTTTTAGGAAAAAAGGTGATTTGGGGGCTAAAATTCTAGAACCTTTATATATTGTATAAAACAGAAATCTATAATATAAATGTCAGAGATTGATAGTATCGCATGATGATTAAAATTTGTTTTGCTAAGAAATTAATAAATCTTGATATTCTTAAGTTTTTAGCTCAAAAACGTGATTTTTTGACCCAAAAAACACCCCTGCCACCAAAGTTTTTGACCACAACCATCATTTTTTTTAAATTATTTATTACTATCTTTCGAATAGAAGTGGCTGCGTTTTGTTGTACCGAGGGGAGGGGTTGTCGACAAGTTTGCAGTCCAAACCGCTCCACTAATCCGAGACCCGGGGGATGTCTCACTTTTGGTTTGTGTAGGGATGTGCGACCGGGTGTTTGAACCAATACGCCGAAAATATACCCATGAAGATTTGGACCCATCCTTTACCTTTTTGAAGCTGAGAGAACACTAACGGTTAAATGATTTGAGCAATTCTGGCCGCAACTATTTTTCACATTTTGTGGTTTGTAAGCAGTTGGCGTAACCAGCGGGGAGAAGGGGGATAGACTGCTCTCCGGACAACTAAAAAGGGGGGACGCAGAAGCGAAAAAATGGGGACGAGAAGAAGGGAAAAAAGCAGGAAAACTGGCAACCGACACCACCATGGCGGACGCTTCTAATGAGAGCTCTTGTTAAGGGCCGAGATATTTACTTTTAATCATGACTGGGCGAACAGAATACTAAAATATGACGATGCTTATTAATTTGAGATAGTGTTACGGAAGAAACAAAATCTACAGGAAGGGCAAAAACCTGTTGGAAGTGAAATACGCTATTGAATCACCTTGCACCACTTCGAAAATGTGACAAGGACAAAATGGCGACTTCAGGACGCGGCGAAATTCAACAAAAGCACGACGATTCCCGAGGCGGCAAGGAGATGCAGGAAGTGTGACAATTCTGAACTAAAGGAGATTAATGTACGTATGAAACGATCATGATAAACGATGGAGAATGGCATTAAAGGTAACTAAGTATCGGAACGAGTACCAGAACAACAAAAACTGGCACATAGAATCCCGGTGTGGAGCTAGTCCTGCTGAGCATGATCGGGTGCTTTGTACATTCACTTCTGTTATTAACTTTAACAACCCGGTCAGAAGATACATAATGTCCAGTGATAAAAGTAACGTCAGAACTGAGGTTACAATCATGAACTAGGTGTGGAGCAAGCGAGTTACATAGGAATTGATGCAATTCCAAGAGGATTGATTCCAATGGGAAATAGTGTTGTCCAGAGTGCCAAGAAAAGCACATGAAACGCCGGAAAAGAATTTAGTATCTGCCACAGGCTACGAATTCGGCAACGTTAAACGGAATAAACAGATGTTTAAAGGTGCCGAATTTGGAAGTGTGGCAGCATACTAAATCATACCCGAACACTCACGGTGAATACATGACAGAAAAATTGATCGGTTATTCTTTTTTTTTTTGTTTATACGGAGTCCCACAATCAATGGAGAACGTATGCGGTGGTAGGGGTTTTTCAACATGATTGTGGTTTAAGAGAGAAGGAAGCACAGCGAAGTATTATAGTAAACGCCCCTCGCTTCCTCGTGAAACAGAATTGGGGAGCAGCAAACTCCAGATCCCATTATAGTCCGCTCGCTGTATGACAGACCGTGGTTTTAGATCTTTGCCCGAAAACAAGTGGCTTCAATTAGGACAAGAAACACCCCCTTATGGTGTACACAGACAGACCACCAGAATGAAGCGTGTGCAGAGGTGAAAATTGCGGTTAGTAGCAAAAAGGCTAAGAGAGAGGAAAATCTACCGTATTAAGGTTATCCAGACAAGAGTGATCTTAGAATACAAAGACAAAGGAAACAGAAAATTGTCCTTGGCAAACGTATAAAGACATGATTTAATTGTTGTTGATTGAAAACTCCAAGAAATTAGACAGGCTAGTGCAAAATTCATTGTAATGATTGCTGTGGCCTATGAAAAGGTCGTTTGTGAATTTGGTTGCTGACCTATACAGTGTTTTTCTATGTAAAATGACCTAGTAATTTAAACCTTGCCCACCCCCCGAAAAAAATATATATTTTTGAAACACTATAGTGAAATGAGTCCTCCAGCAGCTGCTCAAATATTATTAAAAATGGCCCATATTCAAATGAATAAAAAGTTTACAAAATGACGTGCACACTTTATAGTATAGGTGCATTTCGTGACTCCAGCACCTACTTTTCTTCATTGTTCATTGGTATATTGGAAGAAAAAGCTTTTCTAGGATTGAGTTGATCGCGATCTTGTGGTTTTGTGTTGTGAGCGGTTGCTGGTTTCATGACCCATAACCCACTGTGGGAATTCGTGTCCGTTTACGCAGATACAAATGAGAATTTCTGAGGCTACGACAAAAAATAAGACAGATTTCTAGGGCTGGCGGTTCAGGGTGATATTCAAAATCTCAAACTTTTTTAGGTAATTTTTTGGGGGGAGAGGGGAGGCGAGATTGTGGATACGAAAACACCTCCCTAAGGGTTGCACAGCGAAGAGATTTAAAAAATAGGTGTCCCAAAAAAATGTGAAAATCTGATTTTGGCATGGTTGTAAAGCTTTATATCAAAAAAATATCCCCATCTGTAAGGATAGATGAGAAAACTTTTTTTGGTACAATAATTGTGAAATTTCAATTTGTATGGAAGCAATACGATATCAATACCATTTGTTTTTATTTGAGGTGTAAAGCATACACAAATACCTGGTGTTTCATGTTAAGTTATTTCGTAACCAAATAAAAGGTAGAGGCAATCTATTGAGCGTCTTAATCCATATGTAAATCACTGCATATACAGAAAATATGGATGCACTGAACGCTATCGTTGCAACTTTAATACACCTAAAAACGAGTTCATCGTCATTAAAATCCATTCACTTCTACAATTGAAAAAAAAAATGTTCTGGTTTGCATTCATGATTTGGCGCTCTATTTTGTGATTTTTATTGCTTTTGTTATTTCATAGATTTTTTGTGACCAAAACGGTTTTGCTAACAAGCTATTTCTATTTTTGTTTTGTAGGTTACATAGTGGGGGTAAGGATGGGTTGCTAGTACTTGTTTTGTATTGTCTATTTATTCACCTGTTTTAATCATTTGTGCTATTGATAAAATCTGTAAAAAAGAGGTTGAGAAAACAGGTTTCTGTAAATATGTTATTGTCTTCCAAACTTGTCCGGAAAAAAGGGAACAAGGAGAAAGAAAAAAGGAATAACCTCTTTAGGCTAACGATGAAGCTGTCAACAAGGTTCTCAACAAAAAGTACTCGGTATAAAAACCATTACAAAGAATGTATGGTAACTGACGGAAAAAATCGTTTTATGAATGGTCGAGGTTTAAATGACATAACAAAAAGAGAAGGGATGTTTTACATTACCTTCGTACTAAAAGACATTATATTATGCTTTACGATGTACATTTTAGTAAGAATGTGAATTAATGGTCAAAGCTGAATGGGGTGGCGACGCCTTTTTTAGTTATTTGCTTCAAAAAACGGGCGTTGCCATTTTTGAGAATACCTGAGATTATAAGTCCAGTTCTGTAAAACAGAGGTGAAGATGGCAATTCGGGTTGTTGTACTCGATATTTCAATAAATGATATTCGTGTTACACTTAGTTCTTTAGTATGGTCTCCGAATGAGGGACACCACACTTCTATGTAATTTAATGGGGGATAATCGAAGAAATCGACAATGCCACTGTATTTTATGATGGTGCTTGGAATTTATACAAAATCCAGAATTAGATTACTTCAAATTTATCCGGAATTAATAATCCAAAAGCTAGAGAGCAAGTTTTAGACATGTGCGAAAAAACTCGATATAATAGACCATGGCGAGTGCAAAATTGCAAATGTGAAAAGAATTACCTGGCGTCAGCCTAATCGTAAAACAATCGAGATTGTAGATTTCTCCTATCGCACACGAGCTACAAAATATTCGCTGATCCAAAATAGCCCCAGGTTATCGAAAGACATTCTTTAATGAGTCTTAGTTAGGGTTAGGGTTACTCTCCTGTTAATACGAGGTAAAGGGTTTTGGAAAATTTAACACCACACTATAAAAGATATACTTATGAAAATAATTAAAGAAAAAAATTAAGATATTAAAAAACAGTACGCAGCAAAAACAACATAACTTGGATAATGACAGATTCCTCCATGAAATAGAGGTCTCAATAAATTATCAACTTTTTCTAGAGGTTTTACTAATGGTGATAAGAGGAGAAACAATTAAATATGCAGCAGAAAGAAAAAAAGAAATCAGATGAGAGAAAAAAATATTGAAAAGATTTGGAAAGGTTGAAAAGAGCTAGCATCATCAGACGATGGTGCCGATATTTTAGCGAATATAGATCGTAAAAAAACAGAATGAGAGGAAATTCGACGACGTGAAAAGTGAAGGCGTAATGATTAGATTAGGTCAAGGTGGGTGAACATGGAGAGAAACCTCAAGGTATTTTTAAATTGGAAAAAAGAAATTGTATAAATAAAAACCATACACAATTAGAAAAATTCACTGGTGAAAAAATTACGGATCCAAACCAAATTTGGAAGAAACTCAACAAATTATCATCATTTATAGAATGACAAAGAAACAAGTTAGAGGGTTGATCAAAATTGCTAAGATTCAGAAACCATGCCAAATAACGCAAGGATCAATTACAAAGTTAGAGTGTCCACTGACTTACGAAGAAATATTAAAGGCATTAAAGAAATCGCAAAACATAAAAGTCGGGATTCCGATGGTTCAACAGAATTTTGGAAATTCTTTTCGGATCTTGGTCCATTCCTGTTCTACGATCTTGATTATCGGACGATAAGGGAGGAATTATCTGTGACATAGAGGTTGGGTATAAAACTTCTTACAAAAGGAATAAACCCAGGCAATTTCTCAAAAATTGGCGTCCATTATTACTAAATATATCATATAAATAGCAAATCCGCATTGTAGAGAGAATGAAAACAGTTCTTCAAGTTTAATCAATGACGATCAAAAAGGTTTCTTAAGGGAAGGTACATTGGAGGAAAATATATACGGTGCGATGATTTAATCCTGTACTACTAAACTGATAAAAACAGGAATGACTTCTTTTAATTGATTTTGAAAAGGGCGTTCGATTCGGGGGGGGGGGGGGATGGTGGGGGGGGGGGGGGGGGGCGGAGCGGGGCTCTTTTGGGGGGGGGGGGCTTCTCATAAGATTTATATTTAAAACCTTAGATTTCATAACCTTTGGACCTTCTTCCAAAAGTGGATTACGATTTTTTATATTAAATGTGAAGCTACCGTTTGATAAAATGGTCAACCGCCTCTCCTCGCTTTGAATTAGGGAGAGGTTGTAGACAGGGAGACCCCCTGTCGCCATATATCTGATCTGTGCGGAGGTTCTAGCCTGTTTGATAAGAAAAACAAAAAAAGTGGCGGATTAGATTTGACAAGTTGAGTAAAATAACGCAATATGCCGACGATTCAACAGTTATTTAAATGGTAGTAGGGAGAGCACAATTCAGACATTGAAAACGTTGGATTTGTTCGAACGTCTATCTGGTTAAAGTAAATGAAGAAAAAACCCCTGTGTTTACATTGTGTCATATTGTAAGAAGAAGCAAGAGTATTGTGCAACAAATAAGAATCCAATTGGGTTGAGGGAATGGGCATTTGTAGTATGGGCGTGCTTTTTCAAACAATTCTAGAGGAAACGGTGGATATTAAATTACTAATAAAGTGATGGAATCAGTATCAAAGGTAATGCAGCACTGGTCAAAAAGAAAGTTGAAGTTTGTGGGCGGAGTACAATTGTGGAAATCACTACTTCTTCCAAAGTTTAAACCAACCTGTTTTATCTATTCCTAATCCCTCAGAAAAGATAATGAAAAGGGACTTACAAAACCCAACAATATATTAACTTTATTTTGGAAAGGAAACAAGTGACAAACTCAGCAGGGATCAACTGTCATAGGTATTACTCCGAAGCGTTAAGACTAGTAAAAGTGACTATTTTTCTAAGTCTTAAATGACATGGAATAAGAGTGTTTTAAGAGGAACCTAGATGAAAAGCTATGTTACTCTTGTAATAAGTTAAATGAGATCCGGATATATCCGAATTGGAAAATGGGAGTAAATTTTACTTTACATTTGTCAAGAAAATCACATTAGTACATTTGGAAAGAAGTACTTTTTTCTGGTCAAAAATCAAAAAGTAAACCTCTCCCAGAAAACCTGATGATGTCCTTCAGAGTATGATGTGGAAACAATGAAATATTGAAAAATTGGTGGGTAAGGAAATAAATCTCTGACCATGGTGCAGAGAGGCAGGAATAACTATATTTGGATTGGTCAAACATGACGAAACGTTTTACTATCTTGTTAATGAAATTGAACAAAAGGAGGTTTGAAATAAATTTCCTCAAATAATGGTCTACTTTGTGTGATACACAGAATTTAAAAAGATAATTAACAAAAATAGTCCTATAATGACAGGGTGTAAACATGTATCCTTTTCATGATGAGCCTTATTTTGAAGGATTAAAACAGGTGCAGCGTCTGTGTACTACTTGTAAATTCAAAATCCGAAATCGAAAACAAAAATGGAAAACAAAATGAAGGTACGTTTTCCGACGCCAACTTGGAAAATGTATGCTGGTATCTTTAATGCACTCTAGATGTAAAACTACGATGGTTTCAGTACAGGAATTACAGATTAGAATACTTAAACCAAAAACTCTAGCATCTAATTGGTAGAAGAAATAATGATTTATGTACTTTCTGCAGTGAAAAATCAGAAAAAACCAATCGAACCAGCTTTCTGACATGAGAGTGCAAAAATATCAGTTAAAACAGTTATGGTTAGAAAACATAAAAACTGGGATCTAAGCAACGTGGTATTCCCGTCAACGTAAGGCAAATTCAATATATTTGGATGGTCACTGCACAAAAGTATCGTCTCAAATTTATCATTTTGATAACAAACTTCTATATCTATACGAAAGAGATGCCAAAATAAAAATCTTTCTTTTCACTGACTTTGAGAAATGAAATTGAACCTTTTTTAAAACTGGAACAGTATATTTCTTAAACCAATTTAAATTTCAAGCCATACAAGTAAGTGGCAAGTTTGGAAAAAATATTGAGTGATGTGTGAACATTTAGTAAGGGTAGTTTATAAGAGGTTTTTTCTCCTGTTCCTGCTTAAAATTGTGATAAACTGTTTTTGTTTTCTGTTTGATATGTTTCCTTGTTTGTCTTTGTTCTTTGTGTGTGTGTGTGGTGTTGACGTTTTATTTTTGTAAAAAAAAGAGTTTATATTCTCTGATTTATAGTATATTGACCCGCAGAGATGAAGATTTCAGCTCATGTCAAATATTGGTATTACTGTATTATTGTAATGATAATGTGCATGTATTGATCCTTTGTGAAAGTGATGAATTTGTACCGTAATTAAAAAAAATAAAAAAAATACTAATAAATTCTGCCCCCCCCCCCTCCGGCCCGGAAAAAATAGGGCCGCCAAATAGTTGCTATATTCATGGTTTGATGGACAACTAAGTTTTGGGCCTATTTTCCAAGGATGTTAAAAATTGTACTTGTTTTTGTTGTTGCTTTAAACATGTTTTATATGATTGATATAAGAGCCTTAATAGGTTAGTCTCCATCCAATGACAACAATTTCATAAGCCCGCCCAAAATCTGAAAATCAATGCGACCCAGCTCATGCTAATGAAGTAACCATTTCTGACCCCCCCCCCCAAAAAAAAAAGCTTGAGATGAAACCATAAAATAGCTAAGCTTCTTCAGGAGGAATTCATATATTTACCCATCTGTAGTAAGATCCACAAGTAAAAATGAAAAAGCTTAATTTTTAAACTACAGAAGAAAAAGGCATTCCTGCAAGTGCTCTTTTCAAATGAGTGCACGAACTGTAACTCCACAACCGAGTGAATTTGCATTTTCCTTTGACATCTATTGTAGTAACCATAATTCATGATTGTTTCAACTGCAGTCAAAGGTACATAATATCTTCGACTACAATTGAACACATAAATTGAGACGTAGGAGTTCAACAGCTTGGTGTTTTGGCATGGAATGACCCTAGAGGCCATTAGTTGAGAGCCCAGCATTAAAACACCAATTTCTTTTTCAGGAGCCCTTCTCGGATCGTCGCCACACAACTGAAAATATTTTCGTCCAACAATAGTGAGTTTTACAACAAACCAGATCCAGCTCGCGGGCGTAGTCCTACCATCATCCTCACGACCCAGCCGCACCACTTATCACCATCATCATCATCACCTCGAGTCTCCCCGCCGATCAACACCGCTGACGCTTCAGCTCGCACGGAGGCACCATTGCCACCACTCTAACCTTCAAACCTCGTAGACCGCGCGACGCAGGACTACTTTTTTTACCAACACAGGTGCAACAATTGGTCCGTTCTGGAACGAAGTTTCGCTGTGCAAAGTACCTAAGTGTAGCCGAGAGGGGGCTTGTTGGCGGAAAGATTGAATCTTAATGAAACACAAGTGAAGACTGGTACCAGAACAAGTATAATAAAATAATATAATAATATAGTCCGGTGCTCGACCCATATGACTTTGCCGCAAGCGTCCACACAAAGTGGTTTTTGATGGTTTTCCTAGGCAAAATCATTGACCTGCTGATTCCAAATCTGGATTATGCCACCTTGGCATCATTGAGCATTGTGAGATAGGGAAAGGGGGTAATTTAACGTGGTAAAACTTTGTAAATTTTCATGTGGATTTGAAATATGATAGAAGTGTTTATTTGTCCCGAAGGTTTTAAAAAAGGTATAGTTTACTATACTTCAACCTTTTGGGTATTTACAATACAGACCAAAATTTGTTCAAGGTCATCATGGGGATTAAATATTTACAAAAACCACATCCGATTTGTTTCAATTGGGTTTCAAATGGGTCGTATGGGAATGTTAAACAAAAATAAACATTTATCTCATGTCATCATTGCTAAGGTATCTAACAGAGAATAAAATGATTAACCCCCCATAGAGCCCTGTGGACCTCTCCAGTATTATGTCCCCCTTATTTATACCAACAAATTCTCAACATGTGTGTACCCTATATTTGACATTAATATCAAACAGAATGCAGATTTGAGCCCATTTTGAATATCTGTGGTGCACTAAATTGTTTACCCCCCAGGATGACCTTGAACCATGTTAGACGTGTTAAAAGTAAATTTCTAGAACAATCAACTATACCTTTTTTATCCATAGGACCAGATGAACCTTACTATACCATAACACCTTTTCACCCATTATGAAGCATTTAACCAAATTTTACCGCTTTACATCTTACCTTACCCCCACCTATCTCAAAATGCTCAAGATGCCAAAGTGGCATCATCCGGATTTGGAATTAGCAGGTAGGTCAATCTTGCCAGAAAACCATCAAAATATTTGGTGTGGACCTTGCGCAAGGTCACATGCAAGGTTCGTTGGGCCGAGCACCCCAGACTAATAAGCATTTTGCAAATACGTAAAACACTTTTCCTGGTCAAGAAACGCACTAACCGTTAGAGGAATCGAATGGTTTCAGGGACTCAGTATCCTTACTGAGTAATGTTTAACAACAAGCAACAATCAATTTGAAGTAGCGTTTACACCAGTTCACATTTAAGCCGGTCTAACTTTTCACTATGATTCAAGAAATAACTTTTATGGGCCTATATCAAGTATATTTTACCTTAAAATAATATTTGTGGATACTTTAATAAATTACTTTGGTTTCTACCCGAGTGTCTAAATACCAAAGACACAAATAATCTTTAACATTTTAGTTCAATTGACGTTTTAAAAGTGTCAATTAAATTGAGTAACAGCAATTGAATAAAGTAGCAGTTTCTACATTATAAATTTTGAGCTACACACTCAATATCACTAATAATTTTTCTATTTATATAAATGAAGTAACAACCATAATGATTAACATCACATTTTGAGTAATCAGACAAAATTATTGTCAAATCATACCAAAGCAAATAGTTCGCGTTAACTTTAGTAAATGTATGGACATCTAACAGCATGTGAGTACTCAGAGAGTACCACCCGATCCTCAGTCTCAACCTTACCACTCACCCCCATCAAACTTAAGTATCATTGGAAGCCTTTTATTTTTCTTCTTTTCCTTTGCAAAGTATTTCTCCAAACTACTCATCTGTATCAGTGGCGTAACCAGGGGGGGGGGGGGGGGGCAGGGGGGGCAGACTGCCCCCCCGGACAACTAACATTGACGGAGAAGCTAAAAACTGGGACCAAAGAAGGGAGAAGACGGGAAGAAAGGGAGACCAGAGAAGGAAAAGGGGAAGGAGAGGTGAACAGAGAGAAGAAAAGGTTGAATGTGAGAAGGGAAATAGATAAAAAGTGGGAAAGATAATGTAACCGAGAAAGAAAGGGGATACAGAGATAAGGCAGGTGCAATGATAAACTATGTTTTGTGTTGGTTATCCAGGAGTCAAATGGCGTCATCCCCTCCCCCGCCCCCTCCCCCCCCCCCCCCCCGCTCTTTCAGAATTTCGAAACGTCTAGTAAAAAAATATGGGTCTACCCGGCTAGCGAAGCGAGCCGGAAAAAAAGAGGGGGAAACTTCTTTTGAGTTTGCCCCTCGGAGGCCTCAGGTCTGGTTACGACGGGCGTCGCGCCTGATCTGCTCATGACTTGTTTACGTTACTATACATGTATTTGTACAGTAATCAAAGGGCTATTGGAATACACAACATTATACTGCTCACTTTAATTTAAAATGGTATATCGGATTCAAATGAAATTTTGGGATATGTTGGTGACCTATGAAAAACAGATAATTATATGTATCGGGTGGGCATCTTTAACACAACTTTGTTATAAAATTCCGGGTCCGAATTTTTTGTTAAACACGGTTTCCTATGGCACTGTTATACTTTGCATAAATGTTTACTGCATGAAAACGAAAAAATCTGATTCAACTCTAACTGTGTAATGAGGTATTTTATGTGATTATCTTTAGTTCTAGATGACTATTTTTAATTACTACACACACACAAAATGTATTTCGAAATCTCTGAGTCAGTCTTTAAAGGTAAGTGGCCCGATCATTGTCCGAATGTTCATATGATGTTTTCTCCCTCACATGGAAGCATATCACTAAAAACATCTAATAACAAATTTTGATCTTAATCGGTCCAGCTGTTTGGATAAGAGCAAAAATGTGTACTAAATTAACATATACGACAAAATGGTTGACCACATGACGTTTTTGCTCATATATACACCAAAAGGAAACATTTTTACGGCCTTAAATTTCACTTGGGGTAATGATAAAAATACTTCTTATGATACCAAAATCTCAGTTTTGATGGAGTAAAGGGGGAAGAGGTTGTCGATCGGTTCACCCACCTTTAAAATGTACACACTTAAAAATACAGGGTCAAATATGCACCGACTAAAAAGAAAATGATCCCATTCGAATTAAAACAACTAATTTTTTAGTTAAATATGACCACGAAGAGTCGTTTTAGCTCAAATAGGTCATTTTATTTATAGTCGGTGCATGTTTGACCCCGTATTTTAAGTGTGCATTATTGCTTTAAAATATATGAGTGCTACTGTTATTCCTACTGATACTAATGCTTACAGAATTGTTCACCGTTTTAATTCACAGAACGAAATGGAAGAGGCAAACTGAACCGTCCGACAGAATGGAACAATTGCGCCACCATTGGTGTGATGAGGACGGATGCCCAGGGAGACTACGCAGACATGTGGAGCCCGCTACTGCCATGGCATGCACAAGCAATGCAGAGAACATAGGACCCGCTTTCAGAGACTCGAAAGAAACATCGTCCTCAGAGACCAGGATTCAAGTAATTGCATTTGCCAAAGTAGAAGCCGTTGAAGACGAGAGTTTCTCAGAAGATGACGCCGATTTTAAGTGTCACATGACTGATTCTATGGACTAAACCAGTCCTGGGACTAAACTGTGAATGGAACACAAATCTCTATACACTGGATTAGTTACCTGGGTTCTGTACTTGAAGCATAGAGTTATATATAAGAAAGCTTTCTTATATTTAACTCTATGACTTGAAGCCACTGTCGCCCATATTGGTAATCCCAAAAGAGCCCAAATAGGAGATTAAAGAACTATCAGTGATCCACCCGAAAGAGCCAAAATATTTGAAATTTGCAGCAGTAGCTTAAATGTGAAGGATAAGGCTATAGAAATCTCTAAGTTATTTTTTTTGCACTGAGAAATTGACAGAAAAGGATGAAAACAGCAGTATTCAAAAATATTAATCTCCATTCAATTACGTGTTGTAGTAAGTGTCCGTACGGACAGTAATCACTAAAATTAAGAAATAAAGGGTGATGCAGTATCGTTTATGGGCGAATAATGTGTCCAAGGTTGGAAAAACTAAATAATGGGCGAGGCGCAGCCGATCTCATTATTTTAAAGTTTTTCTGGCCGAGGATACATTATGAGGCCAGCTAGATGATAATGCACACCCTTTATTTCTATTCCATTACCTAAAACATATTGATTTAATAAGAAAATGCATTTGCGACCCATTATTGCAGAATAATGGGCAGTAAACTGACCAATCAGAACGCTGTATTTTCAATAATGGGCGGCAGAGGTAATAGAATATCCGATTTTGTCCTTATTAGGCTGCTTTTGATCGTATTACTTGTAGGGTATATTATGGGCTACCTATACTTGTTACAGACATGCAAAATCTGATTTTTGGATTTTCTGATTTGGCAAATCATTGTCAGTGCCTTTAATTACGCAAAATGTGTTCTCATTGAAATGTGGGCTATAATAAGAGACGTACAGAGTACAGAATCAAGCCAATTCAGTGAGCTCAATGTATATGAAGTTGGGATTAAATGTTAGAATATACATTGGTTGGCTCTAAAGCTGCAGCTTCATACTGATATTGAATGCCTATGCCTATAAGAGTGTGATACTATATTATACAAATATTGAATGCTATGAAAGTGTGATACTGTCTGTCCGTTTTTTATTACTTCCAAATATATAGATGATGTGACATTTGTTTATGTTTATGGCTCCCCCTTTTGGTGTAAGAGAGAAACTGGCAGGCAAAAGCACCTATACTTTGCATGGGGAAATTCTGTTTTTTTTGTAACTTATGTTTCGAATATAATAATACTAACTATTCCTTATCAAGCATATAACTAATGCTACCAGCTGGCCATTTTGTGACCAATTTAGATCATGAAAGATTCTGCAAGTATTTTAACCATATTTTTATGTGGTCCCCCCCTGTCCATTGATCTCTACACACTGGATAGGGTGTCGCCGCTTGAACGTGAGGAAACCGGAAGTTGCACTGCGCCCTTTTGCTCTACCCAAGAATCCGACGGCACGTACAAAGGAATAGGGAACTACGGAAAAGTGACAGAATTAGGCTATTACTGCGCGTATGTCCAGGTTTGTCAATTAATTGGTTTGATTTCGATATGGGCTGGTATGTTCGAACAAAATTATGAATTCAAAATGATTTTAAAAATCTTTAAAATGCCATAATTTGAGGTTTTCTTCTCACAGACAGAATAATTCATGCAGTAACAATGGTAACTGAAGTAAGTGCTTTGACTACTAGTATTCACAAATATATTCATGAAGGATTATCCTCCTTCAGATTTTCCCGTCTGCTTTACCATTCTCCCTTCTGGGCCCGCAATTGCCTTGGTACGCTCCCCAAGTGATGGATGGGGAGGGGGGGGGTAACCACTTGTGGGGGGTTGGGGGAGAAGTAGCAACACGCCTAGTATGTCACGGGAATACCATACACTTGATTTTGATACCAATGGATCGCATCATCCTACCTTTTCATTGATAGCAAATGAGTACCAATATGCCCAGCATTAAAGTGGACGTCATATCACCAAAACATGAAAAAAGGTAGGAGTATCTAATTTCCATGCGGTTTGATGGGAACTATTTTTTTACACAGAGCGTTTAGTGATGTTTTTGAGTCAAATTGAACAATATCAATTTCCACCCTATATCATGTATTGTGCAACTCTTTCCTTAACTTAATGACATCATATTGGGAATATTGGTACTTATTGATACAATGGAAAGAGAAAACGCAAAGCTTATCTTGTGGTACCAATTTATAGGAATCGGATGTGTAAAAGACAATCATGGTGTGGTACCCCCCCCCCCCCCGCCCCAGAGAAATTTTATCAAAAATTGCTCAGGTAGACAGAGTTAAGCATTCCTTTTCTTTCCGGAAATGACCTCGTATCTCTATTTACAGGCATTTTTACGAAATTTGGGTGATCCGTTCTATTAAAAAAATATTACTTAAGATATTTTGGAATAAAATTCCTGGGGGTTCTTGAATTTTAGCCGGGGACCAATGCTCGTTCCAAAAAAGCGACAACTACTGCATGTGGGACAACATCTAGGGATAAAATTCACAATAATGAAGGTGCTAGGGGGTAAATCAAATTCAGATTTTGTGATTGGGACTGGTTCATGATAAAAATAGGAAAATTAACCTAAACATATCAGCAAAATAACCCCAGATGTGTCCATTTTTCTTGCAATATCATAGCAAGAGTGTAATTTTTTTGGTATATTGGCTATTTTAAAGGGTTTTTAGTCACGATTGAGAAACATGTCCTCGCAAGGGGTATAATTTTACTGCAAAATTGATCCCCTTATTTAAAACACCATAAAAACTAGTATATTCACCAAAACTGGCTCCGTTAAACTTCCGTTAGGGGTTATTTATTCACGAAAATTGGTCCTGTTAGCCTTTAGGGGTTCAATTTCAGAACTCCTGAAATGACCATGGGCAGCCCACACCACCCCCCCTCCTCCCCCTCCACCCCATCCCCCCCCCTCCCTCGATAAATCTCGCTTTGAAGAAAAGATAATGCACTGCAGCCTATGGGTCATATAGTTCACAAAATAATTGTTTGTAAATTAAATTGGAAGGAACTGAAGTTTTGGTCCTTGACTTGGGAAATTTATAAGCTAGTCAAGTGCACTGTTTTGTGATACATTGTAAAAAGCACAACTATCCCTTAGGCCTAATTTTGATCCATTTCTACATTTATCCAGCGCAAAAACCATGAAATTAAATACTAATTTTAGTAGTGAATAAGTATTACGCTCCATACTAGTATTAATTCCCATGGAGTCATATTTCAGGCATACTACGGGCCACATACTCCGTGCAAATTGCAAACGCTTGATATTTTTTTCAGATATTGACCAGGAAGTACTTTATAAAGCCATACGTGTATCTCATCCCATAGAAAACCCGTGCAACCGAGTGAAAGTTATGGGTAGAGCAAAAAGGACGCTGTGCAACTTCCTGTTTCTTCACCGGCTCGCTATTCAATCGAGTGGAGACAGCCTATCCAGTGTGTAGAGATCAGTGGGTCTGTCACAGAAACTACTGTAATATTTGCCTGCCAGAAAACAACAGAGGGCGTCCTGAATGTCAACAAATGACGTCATAGGTCACATCATCTATACGTTTTCGAAAAACGTTATGAGAAAAAAGTTGTTATTCATCGTTGGACCCAACAAGATCATTGGTTCGAATCTTATTTAAATGTTCACTGAGTTTTATTGAACACAACAACAAACGGGTCCAGGTGAATATGACTTTTGATTATTATTATTATTATTACTTCAAAGCAATGTTTCGAACACTTATGATTTTTAATTTCAGATTCAGGTAGCTTCAGGTGTTACCGTGTTTGCACGTGCATTGATGCACTGGAATATAAACGCATCGTTGAAATACTGGTACTTTTAATAGAGGTCATGTCTGTCTAATAATCGATTGGTAACGGGTAACGAACAAAAACCAAAATATCTCCTGTAATGCAATTATGTATGATCCATTACCGGAGTAGCAACAAAAAACTAAACATTCATTTGGGAAACATGGATATCATCTCCTTTGTATTGCAAAAGTCAGTGCAAATAACAATGGTTCGGATTTGATTCTCTTGAACAAAGTTTTGCACAGGGTTTGGCATTAATTCATTTTATTCCAGTGGCGGACAATTATTTATCATGAATCTTCTCCTCCGACGACTATCGCAAGCCATAAAGGCCATAACGTATGCTGCAACGCGTTGCGAGAAAGTAGCGACATTTCGGCAACGCGTTGCGACATTTCGGCAACGCGTTGCGACATTCGGCAACGCGTTGCGACGTCGGCCAATCAAAATCATGAATTTCTGTGACGTATTTCAAAAATATAAATCTCACAACGCGTTGCTAGATACTTTGCAACGCGTTGCAAACCTTCACAACGCGTTGCAAGCTTCACAACGCGTTGCAAGCTTCACAACGCGTTGCTAAGGGTCAAAACGTATTGCCGCAACGCGTTGTGAGAAAGTCACAACGCGTTGCGACATTCGGCAACGCTTTGCGACATTTCGGCAACGCGTTGCGACATTTCGGCAACGCGTTGCGACATTTCGGCAACGCGTTGCGGTGTCGGCCAATCAAAATCATGAATTTCTGTGACGTATTTCAAAAATATAAATCTCACAACGCGTTGCGACCTTCACAACGTGTTGCAAACCTTCACAACGCGTTGCAAGCTTCACAACGCGTTGTGAAGGCTTGCAACGCGTTGTGAAGGCTTGCAACGCGTTGTGAAGGCCATACGGGTCATAACGTATTGCCGCAACGCGTTGTGGATCTATTTTTTTAAATACGTCACAGAAAGCATGATTTTTGATTGGCCGAGGCCGCAACGCGTTGCCGAAATGTCGCAACGCGTTGCTACTTTCTCACAACGCGTTTTGGCATACGTTATGACCCTTAATGGCTTGTGAACCTTCGCAACGCGTTGTGAAGGCTTGCAACGCGTTGTGAAGGCTTGCAACGCGTTGCAAACCTTCACAACGCGTTGCTAGATACTTTGCAACGCGTTGTGAAGGCTTGCAACGCGTTGTGGGTCTAATTTTTTAAATACGTCACAGAAATTCGTATTCTAATTGGCCGATGCCGCAACGCGTTGCTACTTTCTCGCAACGCGTTGCCGAAATGTCGCAACGCGTTGCGGCAATACGTTCTGGCCTTTATGGCTTGCCATACGACAACTTTTACTACCTGCAAAGTGGAGTCAATGGAACCGTCCACAAACATGACCAAACGTTAATAATGGTACCAAACGGTCCAAACCTTATTCGCTTGAGAGGGCGGGCTGGTGTAGTGGTCATCTAATAGCCTTTCACCAATGCGGCCCAGGTTTAATCCCTGCGGAGCCTTGGGTCGTATGTGATTTTGGTTGACGATCCATACCCGTCCTCGCAGGTTTTTCTCCAAGAACTGGTTTCCTCCTGAATCTAAAATCGGACACTTCTTCCTATAATCATTTAATGTCATTTGGATTTACTGGTTGTGTTGTAGCAGCCTAATATAAGGCACTTCACCAGACGGCATCAATGAGCCACTTCGGTTTAGATTTGTCGGCGGCGTTAGATGAAGAATTAAATATTTATATCAAAACGAGGGTTGGCCACACATTTCAATAGATTTGGTCCAAAGATCCCCAACAACTTTTATTTACTCAGACTTAACTTCAAAGGTGTCTATCTTTGAATAAATATAAAAAACAGACATCTCAGTTAATTGAACAGACAGTGGGGTAAAGCGCGGGTATTATGGACCCCTTAAGCAAGAGCGTAATTTCCAAGAATTGTATTTTAGTTTAATGACTTTCATTAACATTGGAAAGCCTTGGTTCATGGGTATGGTAAAGACCAAAAAAATAAAAGAATATAGGCGATCAAAACCTTTTGTGCAAAGGGTCCATATTACCCATGCGTCGGCAATATGGAACACCCCTCCTGTTATTGCAATAGGGGGGGTTGTGGTAATTTGTAACCAACCTTACCCGAGCGTTAGGTAAATAAACTAAATACTGCTAAGACTAAGGGTACAAAGAAGGGGTTTTACGGTTTTAGCGTGGACTTTGTACTCTATATAGCAATCTGATCACAAAATAGAAAGGACTGATTGGACATGAATTCGTTACCGTTGTCACCCTTCTTTATTGTAACTAGGACTTGTTAGCCTATCAGTCAGATTCGGATATACAGATTTTACACGTCTAGCCTGTTCTGTCTCTTAACTACTTCCCCTTTACCACTTCTCCATCCCCATAACAACTTTTAGGAACGCATAAATTTTACCTTCTACAAATCTGAATTGGTTGGCCAGAGGCGCGCGGCGCTAGCCAAAACAGTAGAACTGAAATTGTGCGCTTAGCGTAAGGGGGAGCGGCGGGTCCAGAGGGAGGGAAACGTCCTCCCAGAGGGAGGGAAACCTCCTCCCAGAGGGAGGGAAACTTCCTCCGAGAGGGAGGAGGAGGCAATTATCCCTCCCAAATTAGACGAAGGAGAGCGCGGTAAGGCGGCACCTTGAGCATAAAGCGATGACCGGGCGTATTGCCTCCCAACACTACGGTACTGACTGCAATGTTTTCTAATTATATTAAACTGGATGTGGACGGGCGGGCAGTCACACTATCCCCACCTCAGTTCGAACACTCCTGGGTTCAAACAATCGAGTACCCGGGCACGGCACTGAACAAACTGAGATGTGACGGCATGACAAAGAACTTTACAATAGTAATAATAATTATAATAATAATAATAACAATATAACTACAATATAATAATAATTCAAGTTGATAGTATTTAAAACAAACACTTATTGCAGGTGTAACTATTTTGAATAAATCCTATTTTAGCAGGACACCAACAATGCGCCCGTCTGCATAGCGAGAAGAAGCTGTGTTGATATTCAATTACACATCAGTAACACGTAATCTTATGACGGTCCTAGATCAGTCATTTGGTGTCCGTCTGTAAACATAGACCATTACTATTAGCACGAAGTATAGTATTCTATTATCAAACGGTCTTAAAATGTATTATTCTGATTCAGTGGAAGCCATACATCCATATTCATATAAAGATAGGTGGGTTAAAATTTAGGGGTTCCACACCTCGCATGAAGACTAAACACCTTGATCTGTAAAACAAGGTTCATATGTGGAAACACAAGGATGACAGAGAAACCCATGGTTTCTCAGTTTGATAATGTAAGGTTACTTTCAATTATTAGACCAAGATACGGATTCACAGTTCATGACGCGTGCAGGGTGTCACAAACAAACGGAAGGCTATTTAATCATTACTTTGCCCGCTTGTCTTGGGAATGCTATATAACTGTATTAAGGAGGCTAGGACACGATAGGATCTGTCCGAAATTTTTATTGTTCATTGAATAACGGTATGACACAAACTTCCATCATGGTAACCAAAAATCAAAAGAAATAGGGGTCACCGACCTCGTTTTTATATAAGATTGATTCAAAATACCTATTTTTTGCCATTATGATCAAAAAGTAAGTACACAAACCTATGGGAAATTTGATTTATACGACAGCATTTTATATAAAAAAAATTTGCTTCGAAATTTTTTGATGGAATTTTTAATAAAAGTTGCGCACTACTAGATGCTTTCGATTAAGAAAGAAAAAAGAATGGGGTCACCGAACTACTTTTCTCAATAATGTAACACATAGACGTTTTTAGGGACTCAAAAGGTTGAGAAAAATGTCTATGCGACATTCAGAGGTGTCACACGCAAAAAGGTTACGCGATACAACGCTGTGTGTTAATGTGTACTTTGTCTTCGTTCTTGTATGATGGTATTGTTGATCACGCATTTTCTATATAGTAAAGACAATATCCTATTGTAATCTCTAGGTTGCCTTATAATGGAGAAGGACATCTCTGAAAACTCTGGAGAAAAATTGGGAGCATTGAATAAAATACACGTAAAACAAGAAAGTATGCCCCACACTGCCGATGGCACCGTTAAACTTACTGTAAAGTGTATGGAACTTTGCAATTTCGGAGTATTTTAACGGCAATTCTGCCAAACACAATACTATTAAAAATCGTTGTAATTTACGTGTAAAATGCACCGACGTGTATTTTTAGGGAGCACCACGAAGTAACTCTCTCAATTCAAACTAGATCGTAGTGAGATTAAAATTGTATGACTTTTCAATGGTTATTTCCGTTATAGTAATCTGAATACTACCTTGATCTTTTAGTCTTTGGAATTTTAGTGACGAGGAAGGGGAGGACAGATGGAGGTATAGCCGCAGGGGGAAGGGGTAACTTTTTTGAGGTAGGATGTGTGGCCCAGGATTCCGAACTTGGGGACTGGGCCTGATTTCATATTTTCATTCTCAAAGTAGCGTCCTTAGGAACTCATTGACAATTTCGAGAAATTTGCAGCGCAGGAAACTAAAATTGGCTACAAATTTACTTTTCTTAGGTAAAAAAATTACAAAAGGGGACCTCAAGAACGGATATGCATCGCCTTCTTCTACAAGTAGGGCCTACAGACTTTTCTCCATCCCACAGTGTTCATCAGGGATCATACCGAGAGTCCCGTGTTTTTTGTTACGTACAGCACATTTGGGTTGACTTTTCCAAAAATTAAAGGTGCATTTCATGATCCTAACACTCATTTTGTTTATAGTCCACCCAATAGATCCTCGAGAAAAGGTATTTCCAACTTTAAAGTCGATCCGGACGGTGCACCATAGGCCACTGCGTGTCATGTCTATCCGTTAAACGGAAATTTAATTTGTGTGATATTTATATTTTTGTTGCGCATATAAAATTTTGGAACACATTTTAGACCAGGAGATCAGATATAGGATGTTATTGAGTGATATCTCTTTTTTTTTTACAAGGTAATTTATAAAATTATATATGGTCAATATGAAGGGGGTGTGACAAACGAGCAGGCCTACATATATTTAGAACAATAAAAAATATTGGACTGCCATTCTACCAATTGTATTTTTAAGTACTTGTTTGTGTGTTGTTTTTTTGTTCAATATTTCTAATAAGTCTCATGTATATACTTTGTAGACTTGTCAAGTTTATATTCATGGGGAAATATATGAAAAACCACGTCACCATCATTCATCCAGGGTCTTTTCGGTGATTGTTTGTGAGAAGTAGTTGGAGTTTCTTGGCATTTTTGGTTACCGTTCAGTTCAGGAATCTCGGCGCGGATCCCTCCATAGTTGTAGTTGCGCATATAGACCGCTTGCACGGCGCAGCTGCTGATTTACGCGCGATGTCCCTATTCAATAACGCAAGCATTTGTATTTGGAAAATCCAAACTGGAACACAGTGCCAGATCTAGTGCGCGGAGCGAAGGGTCATAGCCTCCTTAAAGATATCTAGCTACAAATAGGTCACATTTACAAGAGTACTTGTCTGTCACATTAATAATGCTAATAAAAATATAAATAATAATAAATTCTACAAAGTGTTGAAGTGCACATTATTTCACTATTCCCAAGGGTTTACACCAATTTGTTGAAGCGGAGTACCATACCATGCACAATAAAAGGTACACTGTAAAAAAAATACTGTAATTTTACATAAAATACTGGCAGCAATTCTGCCAACAAATTACCGTAAAATTTACAGTATATTGTAAAAATAATTTAATCCAAAACACTTAAAACATATATGTGAGTTATTACAGAGATTGTGAATGTGGTGGAGAATAAAAAGGCAGGACTGACGAAACACCCCCACTTCGGAGGCCTATCCACAATTTTTTACAGTGCATATCACTGTAAAATTTACAGTTTGTTGTAAAATGTATTACATCAAACTGTAAAAATTATACAGTAAATGTGAATGAAAACCTGTAAAAGCTATATTTTTTAGGGTTTTGTTGGCAGAATTGCTGCCGGATTTTCCTGTAAAATTTACAGTTATTTTTCCCGGTTACATTTTAGTATACATTTAATGGTGATAATTGAAAAATTATTAGTAGTGTATAATGGATGTTGTTACTCATTACCAATTTCGAATAAAGTCTTCACTTAGATTTTGTCATTACTAGGCCCTGGCAAAATTGGACATTCAAATTGAAGTATTCCTTGGTCCATGTTATTTCCCAAATTACAGCCAAAGACTGTAAATTTTGAAAGTTTTTACAGTATTTTCTGTAAATTGCACTGTCATTTTTTACGTGTAGAGCATAACACGTTTATCTTATCAAACAGGCTTATTACATTTTAGGTAATGCATCTATCTATTTTTTAATTGGCATGTACAGAAATAAAACTAATAAATCATGCGGCTCTGCATGAACTGCTTCCTAAAACAAACTCCGTTTCACGTTTATAAGAGTTGCATTTAAATTGGCAAATTCAAATCACATCCTAGCACTTCAACTTTACTGAAATTTGCATTACCTCGAAAGTTGTTAGGTTATACATATCGTGCAGCAAACCACTGTAGGATTTTAGAAGCCAAAAGATTCGTCATGAGCGCCAATTTGATCAAACAAACAACCCAAACAGCCCAGAGAGGACGCTCTCTACATGTTGAGGGCATATAATCCGCTCTTGTGATTCGCCAGGTAGCGCAGGACAGATAGATTCTCTCGAGGCAATATTTTGCGTGAGGCTTGCATTGTGAATTCTTAAATATTATATGTCCCGAACGAGAACATTTGGCACACGAAAAGGTATATAATTCCTCATGTTTACTTCGATCCCTTATATATATACTTACAATATTCATACAACCATTAGGCATTATTGCTCCTATTGTTGATTCAAATTTATATCAAGAATAAAATTAAAATGTGCTCTCGTCATCCCAAAATAAAAATACCTCAAAATGCTGCATACAGTTCATCAGTATTCACTATTCCCTGGGTAAACACAGATTTTACTTGGTGGACACGCATTTGTTAACATTATCCATGTCACACATTATAAAAACTTAACAGAAAAGATTAACATTTTGAAGGTCTTTTACTAAATACAAAAGGTCCTTGTTTGACTTTGCAGGTTGTATGGTGAGAATTCCAAAATATACGATAGGTATACAGCTCAGTTACAATTTTGATCCCATGCAAGTTGCATAAGGCATTTCACGCATCACAGCATTTAGGTTTACATAACTGCACTAAGACCTAAATATAAATTTCTATACATGTTATCAGAAGTTCTTCTAAATTAATACTGTGCCCGAGCTGAAATTATCAATTATCTCACACACATTAGGCGCTTGAAAATTACAAAGAAAGAAAACAGTTACAAACATTGTTATTTGAATGAATTTATACAAAAATGTGTATTGCAGAAGGGTATACAAAACAATAATTGTGGAATACTTTTAAGTCTTCATGTAATTATACCCACATGAGCCTAAGGGAGATGAATAACCTGGATGCGACTGGCGTTTTGTGGTCATCTCCCTCTTCGGAAGTTAAGTGTACACCTTCTATAGACACGGAGGAGGTCATCACCCATCCACGTCGAGAAGTGTACGGGTCGCCGGCTGCGAAGATGCAATGGTAAGGCCTCTAAAACTCCATATCGGTCACTCATGCCTTGTTTTCCATATGGCTTTTGTTAGGATAGGGTTAAAATCTCTAGTAGTCCACCCCCCTCTCCAAAAGCCGCAGTGTCCTCACAAGGATTCGAAGTAGCTAAGCACAAAGAGCCACTTCACACGCCCGCTGCAGCCCATAGATTAGATATAATGTCATCTGCCCTCATGCTTTTGTGTGGTTCGTAATGAGGTTGGAGGCGCACACGACCCTCGTACACTTTTGACATACTCTATGTAATTTATAACCTTATGTGGCCGATTTTGTTTTCTTTAACTCATATAAATGCTTTTTGTTGTATCACTTAAGTCACTTTCCAAGACGACTTTAACAACTTTTCTATTTGAGGGATTTTCATAGTTTTCTACCGTCAGAAGATACAAAATGGCGGACCCTCTATACGTTCGTACTTCACTTAGTTCACCTTCTGTTTTTTTCACACTGTATTGTGTTTTCAACTCAATTAGAGATGCTGCACGTTAAAAATCAAAAGTAGACACATTTCCGTTCGTTTCTGAATTTTAGTTGTCTTTGCTGTCAAAGTCTACATGTTGTCTTTTCCCAGGGTGATCAGTCCTGTAAGCAAACACATCCTTTTGTTCGTCGGCGCCGACTATTCTAATTCTTTCATACACATCACTACGGGAGTCCTGAATTTTATTTCTATCTACTTGTTGTGAAAAATCAACAAATCAGACTATATATCGCACATTTCAAGCAGGTTTGGCAGGTTAATCAGGTCTTTGTTTATTTTATTTCCTATTATTTCCTACAACACTGTACAGCTTTTATACACTTAGTGAGCTATTAGTTCCGTTTAGGCTTGAACCATTTTGGCGCTTTCTCGCACTCGTATGGTTTCACCGTTTAGGGTGAACTATCTTTGCGTTTTGTTATTGGGTGCTTCGGATTTTATTTATACAAAAGATAGTCGATCTTTTGAATTAATGAATGTGAAAGCCCTTTCCATTAGAAGTTAGTTTTGGACAGACCCCGCGCTTCTTTTGAAGGGTCCCATAGCCAAAGGTTGGCTTCATTAAAACCGGCTTTGTAAGCTCGCGATCATAATACTTGCTTTTGGTGATTTGCGGCTTTGCCTAGGTGTTTCCGGAGTTACTCATGAGCCTTTCTGCTTCTTTCTTGCAAGGTGTCTACATACTCCTCGTAGTCGATAGGGTTCACGTCCTTTCTGGACGGTGTGTGTAGGTACCTCCGGAGTTAGGGGTTAGGTTGACGTCCCTCCCTAAACATGAGTTGGTTGGTGAAAAACCAGGCCTTTCGTATCGAGGGCTCTAATTTACGCCATCATAACAAGGGGGAGGTGCTGGTCCCCAAGTCTTTTTGTTCGTCGGGGCCAACATTGTCAGCATCGTGAGAACGTACGGTTATAACGTTCAACGAGTCCGTCACTAATTGGGTGCAGTCCAGTCGTTCTTGTTTTCTCAATCCCAAGCATTTTCAGCATGTCTTTATATAACCGGGATTCAAAATTGCTTCCACTGATCGATGTGTATTTGGAGGGGAACTCCGAAACGAAAAAACCAACTTCCCGGACCAAAGTGGTGCTATTGTCTCGCTGGTCCTGGTTCTGGTATGCAAACGCGACTACAATTTGCTGGAAATGAGTATGCGACCCCAAATTTGTAATTTATGGCCTCATCTGGATTCTGGTAATGTCCGACATACTCGACACGCCATTTCTCTCCAGGGTTCTACAACCCAATAATGACGGAGGTTTTGGTTTTGATGATGTTTGTCTTCGGTTTCCTCGCTGCACATTTATCACATCGGCTGGCAGATTTAGTACTTTATGACCATCGTTTTAAGACCAACCCGTTAGAAGTTTTGGCGAATTTTCCTGGTTCTAGACGGACCTAGGTGACCAGCTGTAGGGGCGTCATGGAAATTCAAAGGACTTCTTTCTGCTTACATTCCGGGGAAACACTAGTTGCCAGTAGTGTGGTGCCACTCTTCCACAAAACCCACTTTCTGCTAAAAGGACACCACAATCAACTTCAGGGCGGTTCCATGTCGCCATAGCGCTTTCAAAACGGCATGCGTAGGCGGAAAGATCCGCCACTAGGGCCCGTTCTTTGCCATCCTCTAAGGCTCTGAGAAGTGGGTCCAGATCTTGGTCGGCTTCTGGTGCTGCCCTATCGTATGGTGTTCCCATCCAGTCCAGCCAGCCTGTAGTGGTCTGAATTCTCTGCAGAGAAGTCTCTTTGCTTTGTACTCTAGGGATATTCTCACCAAGTCGACGTTTGGTTGGTGTTGAGTCTGATTTTGTTACAGGCCGTACACTGGTGGTCATCAGAAGCGCCCGGCATTGTGAACAGGGGCGTCGTGTTGAGAGTTGTTGAGAGAGGCATCAGCATTAAGTTGACGCTTCCCAGGACGATTTGTGAAGAGTTGGATATTCAAAAAGTCTGATATTTTGCTCGATCCTCTCGCATCGTCCCTCGGGATCTTGATTCCGGAGGCATGAATGGGACAGCTGAATTGTCAGTTCTAAGTTCAATTCGTCTACCGTACACGTAGTGTTGAATTTTTCAGAGCAGTTATTTACGGTAGCATATCTCTAGAGTTTACGGGGCAGTATCGCTGGTTGCCGACTGAGGGATTTGCCTCATGTACGCGATAACCCTGTTCTTCTCCTCCTGTACTTGTGAAAGTCTGCTCCAAGTTGCTTTATCTTGATGCGGTCCGTATCGAGATATATGGACTTCAGGCTGGTGATTATGCCCAGGATGGGGGTTGTTGGTAGTGCCTCTTGTCAGAGTATCCGAATGCTCTTTGACATGCCGGAGTCCATCGAAAGTGGCTCCCCTTCTCGTTGAGTTTGTGAAGGGGACCCGCTATATGCGCAAAATTACGGACAAAACGCTGTAGTACCTGTAGGTCTAAAGAGCGACGTGTTGTTTGGCATTCATTGGGTACTGGCCAGTCTTTAACAGCCTCTATCTTGGAGGGGGTCTGTCTTGACTCCCGTCAGTAGACACGACATGTCCCAGGAAGAGTACATCGTTCTGGAAGAAAGCACTGTCGGGGACGAACATTCAGATCCGGCATTGTGGAGTATTTCTAAAAAATTTGAGACAGTCTGTCAAGCACATATCCACGATTGGCCAAAGCAGATGACGTCATCAATGAGCTAAGCATCTTCCCATTGAAGACCTCTCAGCACTGTCTCCATCAGTCTTTCGAACGTTGGCCTGTGCGTTGATTAAGGCCGAATGGCATGTAGTGGAAATGATATAGCCCCCATTCGAGTTTGCACATGCGGTCGTCTTTTCTTGTCTCGGGGGTCCATTCTACTTTCCCATAATCAGAACATAATCAATCGTGCAGAACTCATTTTCACCGGCTGAGAGTCGAGAGATTAATCGATTAGAGGGATAGGAGATAAGTCGTCCGGGGACTGTAGGGCGGACTGTTTAGAAGCATTTTATTTTTCTGTAGTCAACACAGAAGCGCCAATCTCCTGATTTCTTTGTATAGTACGACGGGTGATGCCCAGGAATCGAGCTCGGCTCGTGGATCTTCCGTCAGAATCTTCTCTTTTCTTCTCTTTCTGCTGCCTCTCCTTTCAATCGGTTGTCGTCTGGGTGCTTGCTTGATTGGATGAGTGTTCCCAGTATTTATTGTATGTTTTACCAAGGAAGTTCGACCAAGGTCGGTCTGTGAGTGTGCCAAAAACATTTTGATGTTTGTTCAGAAGTGTTGCCAGTCGACCGATTTTTTCCATCTGCCAAACAAACGTCGAACTTCTCTGAAATAGTTATGATCAATATGATTGGGAACCAGTAGGCGATGTTGACCCGGTTACGCAAGGTGGAGGGACTGACCTACATTCGTTCTGTGCGTGGGTATCGTCGTCATTCTTGATTTATTTTGTGATTTGGTCAATGTTGAAGTGGTGCTGTTGTGTCGCATTGTCGTTAGAAAGGACTCGCCATTGACCCAGGGATAAGACCTTTTTGGTAATTTTACTTTATGAATCTCCAAGTTCACTTAATTGTACAGCTGTGCTATGCGTCTTTGTTGCGATTGATACCTTGGCCATTAGAACTTGTTTTTGCTGGAACAACGTGTCTTTGGGTTCTATTAAGGCTATATCTCGTAACTTTCTGATTGACAGATTAAACGGGTACTATTTTTGTGAGTTCGGGGGTATAGTAGTGCATTGTCGGACTTCCACTCTAGACTACTGGTTCTATGTCATCATGTGTCAAAGGGTATTTCTTCACGTCCATCTTCAATATGGCGACTTATGATGACGTCACAGTTATTGCGCCGTAGAAAAATTTGATCCTAGTATAGCAGCATCCGTGGAAATATCAGCTACTACTAGATTTACTGTTGTCTACCGACATTGCCGAAAGTTATTAATAGTTGTCAGCTTGCCTTTGAAGTTACTTTCTGAAACCATTTACGTTGTGTAACAAGTACGTTTGTCGGTTCCAAAGGGGTTGGCGTGTTTTCGTTAATTTTCTGGAAGTTTCTGTAGATATCATCGTAACCGTGGCCCCAGATCTACAGGAATCAACAAGAACACCTTGCACCCTGGAAGGAAACGTAAAAAATGCTGTAGTAATTCAATTTGTCTTCTTCTGTACATGTAGTATTTTCTTATTTCTTTTTGTATCAGAAGGTCGGTGATTTTCCACCCGCTCCCGACCTCCTAACAAACGGATGTGGTAATCGTTTCCCGGCTGTCTGTGTGGTTGTCTCCTATGTCCCGTTCCACCTTGAATTTGATGACGTCGCATGGGCTGTCTAGGTGGACAACTCTCTTAATGTTACTTTATGTCCCCATTCATAGCAAACTATGTCGTCTGCTTGACGCCTCGGACAATCTTTTGGTATGCACAGCTCCCCACATCATAACATGTGATATAACCGAATCGGTTGTTCTCCGTTCCTGGCATTGGTTCTTGATATTCTCTTGATGGATGATTAGGGGAGCTCCTTTTAATCATCGAAATGCTAATATATATTTGCCGTGTGTAGATTGCGTCGTTCTTGTAGATGTCTGGTTGTCTATCGTTCCATGTATTCAGGAATGTCTTAAAGGTCGTTTAACTCGTTGTTCAAGTCTGCGTTGTACTTAGTGTTTATGTCCTGTATCACTTGACAGATGGATATTGTTGGTACGGCACAATCCTTCAAAGCCTCATATTGTTCCAATGTACTCACGGCCTCTCGCTTCCTGTTTTTGCGTCTTTGTCAAAATTCTTCATCTTCAGATTGGACTGATAGATTTCTGAAGGCGTCAAAGTCCAAGATGTCTGTGTTTCTGCGTGCAAGTTGTGGATATGCGTTTTGGACTAAAATGACCAGATGTCGGGCCCAACTCCTGATACAGTTTCTCCTATTTGCCGTTTCTAGTTGATAGTTTGGTTTCAATTGCTCTTTTGCTTCTTGTTGACTTGCCGTATCGGTCTTTCTAGGCAGCTGTAGCATGGTGATATTGATGTCTGTCGGTATGGTTAATTGTGATGTTAATACCGGCGGGGGCGTAAACCTAGACTAAATGCAAGCATTCGTGCTTTGGTCTGAGGGTCCCAACCTGACATTTCAGCACATAGAGTGAAATGTGTGATATACTCGAAATAGTCCTCTTTCCATGTATTAAGGTGTCGGGGTGCAATTCCTGATTGGATTAGATCTAAGCAGGAAGCACACGCGGGGGCGTTGCCTGTTCGTTGCCATTCCGACCGCCTAGATTTATAGGCCTATTCGCTTTTGCGTAGGGTCTATGTTTAGTACTTGGTTCTTTGCACCATCAATCGTCTGATTCGGGGTATGTGCCACAGGTATATTGTCTGACCCTCCACACTGTATCTTGGTGTTCTTGGGACTGACGTTGGGGGGTTGGTTGCCGTCATCTATCTGACTTTGGCTAGGTTTAATAATTCGCTCTGTAGGTTTACCTCATTTCCTCTGATTCCAATATCATGTTCGTCCGTCGGGCCTTGCCTTATGCACTCTGAATCACTTTCAAAGTCGTCTTCGTAGTCATCTCTGTTTTCCTCATCTGTTTCAGATTTATTTGTTCTGGATTCTCATCAAAGGTCTTCCTCAGGTATTTTGAACGATATTTCGTCGTCGATTATTTTGTATGCCAGTCGATGCTCCTTCTTTCAATAAAAACTATTTGATTTCAGTTGTAAAGGCCTAATGAAGTGGTACTTTTGAAACTTGATTGAATCGAAAATATTTATAGATTCCAAGTCTGTAACATAACGTTTTGTTTGTTTTAGATCATATCACGAAAAATTAGGACAGGTCTCTTGTAATATTATATTGATATTGCTTTATATGCACATATTATGTTTGCCGTGCTGAAGAGTGTGTCCAACACCCTCTGGTATACTACGCTTCGACCGCCCCCGACACTATACAAACTTGTCATACGAAGCAGTGACAAAAAAGCGAATAAAAGTCGGTAGACACAACGGTTTGTAGGCGTGTGAATGATCCCAAGTGCATTTTACTTCGGTATGCTAAGAAATCTTGTTGGTATTAAGGGGGGATATTGTGCATGTGTTGCCTCTGATACCCACGGTGAGTCTTACAAAATGCGGAGGGAATTTTCCTCCGAGATTGAGGAAATCTTCCTCCCAATGCAAGCCTTGCAAATCTTAAGACTGAAACAGTCTCGCAGGAATTCGGAGGGGATTTTCCTCCGAGATTTCAAAAACGGAGGGATTTTTCCTCCGATGAAGCATCAAATTTTTCGGAGGGAAATTTCCTCCGCGTCGAAGTTATTGGATGTTGGAATAGCCCAACACCCCTTGGTTTTCAATCGTGAGGCTGATTCAAGACTAGTCTAGTCAGGCGAGGCTAGGGCCTAGCTAGTAATCAAAAGTGGTTGTAGACAACACTAGGCATTGGTATGTGTTTTTTGACAATTGTGAGTGCATGTTAGTCGTTAATGCTATACCAAAAACATAAAAATAAATGAATCGTGACCCCAATCTTCTTAGTACCAATAGTAGTAGTCGTAAATTTGTTGTAGTACAACAAACTTTATGACGAGGTCATGTAGATTGTAGCCTAGGCGGAGGTTGAACCACCGCTGTCACCACTGTAACCGACCTTACCCGAGCCGTAGTTAAATAAACTAAATACTGCTAAGACTAAAGGGCTACAAAGAAGGGGGTTTACGGTTGGTAGCGCGGACTTTGTACTCTTATTATATAGCAATCTGATCACAAAATAGAAGGAATGTATTGACATGGAATTCGTACCGTGTCACACTTCTTTATTTGATAGGAATTGTAGCCTGACTCAGTCAGATTCGGATATACAGATTTTACACGGGTTCTCAGCTGTTCTGTCTCTAAACTATACTCTGTAAACCTAGAAGTTCAAAGTAAATTAATCGATGCGCTGAGCAGCATTACGCGTATTGCTTATACCAAACGAGCTCAGACACTATTAGGCGCAGTCTAAATCAATGAAATCGCGCGCGATTTAAGACACAACGCATGGTTGTTACGAACCACAAAACAAAGCTCTACACTGATACACAAAATACTGGTCGTATAAGACGACATTATAGGCATTTCATTTTGAGACTTGGGTGGGAAGTGTTTGATTACTTTGTTATTTGGGTTTACAGAGTATACTTTCTTCTTACCACTTCTCACATCCCATAAACAACTTTACGAACCGACTAATTGTACCTTCTACAAATATGATGGTGGCCAGAGCGCGCGCGGCGCTTAGCCCAAAACAGTAGAACTGAAATTGTGAGCTTTAGCGTACGGGGAGCGCGCGGGTCCGAGAGGGAACGCTCCTCTCGGAGGGATGAAAACCTCCTCCCAGCGGGAGGGAAACTTCCTCCCAGAGGAGGAAAACTTCCTCCCAGAGGAGAGGGAGGGAAACTTCCTCCGAGAGGGTGGAGGAGGCCAATGCACTCCCAAACTAGACCGAAGGACAGAGCGCGGTAAGCGGCACCCTGAGCATAAGCGCTGACCGGGCGTATGGCCTCCAACATGGACGGGGCTACATGACTGCAATGTTCTTAATATATTAAATTAATGGCTGTGACGGTCGGGCCGTCACAATATGGACTCATAAGGTCCATATTGCCCCGTCCAGAAATGTTCTACATGGGAATATAGGGTGTCCATATTACCCCCATAGAGATCACACATACACCAATTATTCAGCCGTTTTTTAATTAGATGTAGGCTAGGAATTTGATTCATGTATTGATACATGGGGAATGCAGTACCTTATGTTGTTATGGTAACAAACCTCCAGACTGAGGCTCACGATAAAATGGGGGTGTTTTAAAGCATCACTGACATAAAGAAGGAAAGAAACACGTGTTGAAAATTTTAATTTCAAAATTTCTTATAACTTTAGGAACACTACTCGTTAATAACTGAATTTAAGTTTAGGCGAGGGTCAAGCCTTCAAAATGTGCTTTATTTTTCGAGTTACCCCTCCCCCCTCGGTACAACAAAACACAACACTTTTATTCCAAAGGCCAATTAGATAGGATTTATGAAACGATGGTTGTGTGTCAAAAAATTGGTGGCCAGGTGGTGTTTTTTGGCCAAAAAAAACCCTATTTTGGGCTAAAAATTGAAAGAAAAACATTGATTTTTTTAATTTAAATCCAGAAGCACAAGATTCGATACATAAGACCTTTTTTTTTTACATTTTAAACATTGCATAAAAAGGCCAGATGATATTTTTGCTCACAAAAGGCCATAGAGGGAGTTATGTTTGGGGTAGAAAGGAAATTTTGGCTAAAAATCAACAAAAAAGTATGTTTTTCCTGTAAAAAATGGACAAAAACACCACAATTGTATGTAGTAACCCAGCATGATTTTTTCTATAGATTATATTTTGTATATTGTTGTGCAGTGTCATTAATCCATAGGGCAGGTTTAAACTGGATTCAGAATAAAGAAAATGCCCATTATAGGACATAACACCAAATGCCATAAATCTAAAAAAAATCCAATATCATTTTTAAAGTAGAATGAGATTTCCTAAAGGTGGCAATTTCAGCAGTAATATGAAAATTTCATCTTCGACCTCATTTAAAAGAGCAAGATTTACATACACTCTGAATTTCTTAGATTAAAATTATTCGATTTATATTTCAGTCTATTTTTTATACACATTTTTAATCTAATCTTGAATTTATTAAAAAAAAAAAAAAACAATTAGATTAATTTTTAATCTAAGGATTTAGGAGAGTAACCTTTGCTCTGGAGGAATCGTTTTTATGAAAATGACAACCTTTCTCAATCGTTAGTGAATGGACATCTTATAACTTAGTAAAAGGTGATTTGCAAGATGCCCGAAATGAGATGATGGAATTATCCACACAAAAATTAACTTGAAAAGACAATTATGACCAAAAGAAAAATGACCAAATATAATAAAGGCAAAACCCTAAAAGAGCTCAAAAAAGGCAAAAAACCCAGATTTTTGCATAAGGGAGCTGAGAAGCATATGTTATAGGGTTTTTTTTTTGTTGCCCCCGAAAATAATATTTGTTTGTTCTGCCCCAAAAGGGTTCAAATTTCGGTAAAAAAAGTCCATTTGCCATTATTTTGTAAAAGCATACAAAAACTTGACAAATCGCACAAGCTTTTTTAAGATAACGTAAAAATCCACACAAAATTTGTGGACATCTTATCCACAAAAGTACAGTACTGCCAAGAAAACAACATAACAATGACAGGTAGCAAACACTTCTTACTTCAACAGATTTTAATTTCAAGTGTACAATTTATATTCCTGTTACAGTGCAGTGGTTATTGGATTATGTAAATGTATGTGAGGTGTAACCTTCTTTTTATCCAAGTGCATTGTCTATTCTGGGGTGTAAAGTGGAAAATGCCAAATAATGACCAAATTTACAAAAGTACTTTGCCATTATTTGCAAAAAGAATACAAAATTTTTAAAATCGCACAAGATTTTTTAAAGATACGGAAAAATCACACAATATTCCATAAAATGCACACAATTCATCAAATTGTAAACTAGCCAATGATTTCCTAATTTGCACAGGAATTATGTTAAACAACTTAAACTGGCCATAAGGGGGGGGGGGTTCCTATGGTACCCAACTTTAGGTTTTCAGCCGGCGATTTTTTTAACGTTGCAAGATATTTGGTTATATTTTTTTTGTATTTGTCTAACTTTTAGTTGCGCTTTTGCATGGTGCAAAAAAATTCCCCAAATCCACCGCGTCGTTTTTGAGTTAATTAGGTTGGGTACCTAGGAGCCCCCCCCCCTTATGCACTAACGGAAGTGCCCCATGACCAAACATGATAAAAATCTTATTAAAGGTTACTGATGAATTTTGAATTTCATAATGGCATACCACATAGAGTAGTGACCGTAACAAAGTAAATAATTAATTAAAAAAAAATTGCAAAGGATAGTAGCCATTGGAGCCATTATTATTTATATACATCATTGTAGCGATTTACTGTAGGAACCTATGGTAAATTATTATACAAGTAACCTTAAAAAATATAAATGCATGCGACATTTAGTGTTGTGCTTGACATGGTAAATATAGTTAATTCTTCACCAATTAAAGCAATGAGCACAAGTCTAGGCGAAGCAATTCCGTAGAAAATGCAGAAAAACCAAATTAGTGTCTTTTTGGCAGCATTTGACGCGAAATTAAAAAATCAATGTTTTGGGCCCCCCTAATTTTTTTACTGAACACCTTTCTGAGTTTTTATTCTTTATTGTTGATGGCTTTGAAGGGCTCTAACTGATGTGTGGATTTCATCTAAACAATCCGTTAGGAAAGTGGTCTTATGAGGGGGGGTCCGCTAGGACGCCCCCCCCCCCCGGCCCCCGCGTTATGTCATCGCATCGCACTAAGAATTTGTAAATTGCACAGATTGCCTTAAAATCACATATAGGGTTTGACTGAGTCTTGAGAAATGATAAAAACATCTTGGAGGAATTTGGAGAATTGAATGAAATTTGCATGCAAGATCATCTCAAAATCAGCATAAAATGTTCAAAGATCACGGTTGAATACATGTATCTTTAGATTCATTAAACTGATTGCGATTTACTAGCTTTTCCTCAGTGACATGGTTTTTTTTTAAGGCTGTTTTAAATTTGGGGGCAGGATAGGCTATTAAAGTGAAGAATAATTCTGTAGATAATGCTAACGAAAATTTTGATAGAAAAGGTAAAAAACACAGTGTCTGCAACTCGGGCTAAAGATATGAAATCTGCATACCATTTACGTGTTGTAGTAAGTGTCTTGGTGTTGTCCTTATTAGGTTGGCTTTGGTCTCGATAACTTATGGGGTAGATCGTAATCTAAACTTTTTAGCGAACATGCCTAAAATCTGATTTTTGACGATTTTTTTTTTCGATTTTCGTTGAGCAATTCATATTGCTCTCTGTTAGCTTGTCCTCCTCCCCCAATCTAATTTGGCCCTTTCACTGTCAGTTCTCAAAGTGCTGGGTACTTTAAAAAATAGGGACAGCATCCCGAATCGGTCGTCTGATTTTGACCGTCAAGTAACCCCCGAGATGACATTTGACATCATCATGTGTTACCCTACCTAAGACCCTTGTCTCAATGGGCAAGCAAATCCAGTATCCCAAAGGTGTAACTAAATGTTTGACAACACACAGTCCACACCAGACACCGAATTAATCCGACTAAGGTCTTTTGTTTCCGATTGCCATTGACGACCTAAATGATATAAAACTTTGTAAGTTAATCTGTCTTTACTCACTCAAACTACTATTATATAACACTGGGGTATTACATACTGAGAACTCCATAAGATACAGTACGGTATGGGCAAACTAGGTAAAAATGAAAATTTTTGGAATCATTTTGTCCACTTTTGTAAACTAACACTTTCATTTTTTTAAATTAATACGCGTCTGCTTTTATCTTCCTGACTGCTTTTGTAAAACATAAATCAAAATCTACAGAGAGAAGTTTATTACCACATCCAATTTTAATGCTTTAGATCCGGTGTATTTCTCCACGTTTTTCCATTTTTAACCAATCATGGATTTCTTTGGGGCCTTTTGGACATAAACATCACCTGGCTAGCTAAAAGTTTTACAGGCCCTCCCGACAATATATGAAATCTAGATGCTACAAAAACAATGATGCTTACTACGTACAAATGTTCTTTTTCTATTTTCTTCGAGAAAATCCTAACTTTTCCTTAATTTTATAGGCCGGCAAAAAAGAACCTTTCTCTCTTCCCCCAAATCAAACCCAATTAATACCTACTTTTTACTCGCAAAAATATCATCTTGCCTATTCATGCAATCTATAAAAATAAAGATCTATGCTACAAAATATCATGCCACATCAGATCCTAGTGTTTTTGGCTTAAAAATAAAAAATCGTATTTTTCTTAATTTTTAAGCCCCAAAATAGTTTTTTTCCCAAACACACCCCTGTGGCCAAGGCCATCAGCCAAATTTTTTTAGCCACAACCATCATTTTGTAAATTCTACATTATTATCATCGAAAAAAGTGGTTGTATTTGTTGTACGCGAGGGGGAGGGGTTCCGACGCAATTTGGGCTCGCTGACCGCTCCACTAGTTGTCAAATGATGTTCTTTCAAGTTAACAATAGGAGGAACACTCCTACTATCCCCAGTTAAACGTTACAAGGGGGTCCATAATGCCCGGGGGTTCCATATTAGCTCGCCACTTTACCCTAGTTAAATATCAAAAATTATCACAAGGTCAAATTTAGCCTTTTCCATTTCACGAGGCAAAACCGAGTGAAATGGAACAGTCATAATTTGACCTCAAGATAGATATATATTTTCATTGATGCCCACTTAGACGCTTCTCTCCGAGTTCCTTCCGACTAAACTTTTTTTTTGCTTGAGACTCAGTTTTGGTTGCATAATATACATGCATGAGGTGACCCTCAAACACCAAGTTACAATTGTGATGTTTACATGCCAATGTAATGGGTCAACTTCACAACCCCTTTTTGCGAGCCTGTGATCGCACGACCTCACATTTGGTTAAAGAGCGACTCTGTCCGGAGAGAAAAATTATAGGTTCATGGTGGATATGGGTGTAGTTACTCTAACTCCATGATTGGATCAAGCCTAGGCCCGTACGCAGGGGGTGCGGGGGTGCGGCCGCACCTCCCCAAATTCCACAAAAGGGCAAAAGGTCCACTTTTTGCTGAATGTTTTGCTGAAAATTTTGACAAGTCAGTCCACTTTTTGGTGATAAAAATGTTCAAAAAAGTCAAAAAAAGGACCATTTTAGGGGGTTAGGTCCATTTTCAGCAAAAAAAGGTCCACTTTTCGAAGTCCCGCACCCCCTCCAATCCTGCGTACGGCCCTGATCAAGCCAGAAGTCTGCGCATCAAAGGATACAGGTTGTACGAGTAATTATAGACAGGTCCCAGCCAAGGAAAAACTGCCATTTTTTCCAGTCAAGGTTTTCTAAGTGATTTTGTCTTCTCGAACCCATACTCTTTGAAATAAGCTTGGGGGCCACCTAGAATTTTGCCCCAAATTCAAGATGGCCGCCAAAATCCAAAATGGCTGCCAAATTTGCATTAATTGGATTAATACCCTCTTCAACTTTTTCCTGTCAAATTCTTTTCAGTGATTCTGTCATTCTGAACATTCCCCCATTCAACTGGCCCGAGAGCCACTCCGAATATCGTCCCAAATCCAAGATGGCCGCCAAAAATCAAAATAGCTGCCAAAATGACCTTAATTACCCTTATACCGCGTCTTGGCTCTTCCTGTCAACGTTTTTACAGCAGTTGCGTCATCTTAAACCTAAAGCTATTGAAATTAGGTTAGAGGCTACCAAGGATTCAGTCTCAAATCCAAAATGGCCGCCAAAATGGCCGCCAAAATCACCTTATTTATTCAAGAGACCTGAGTTGTTCATGTTAACGTTTTCTCAGTGGTTCCGTCATTCCAAACACATGTCCTTTGAAATTAGCTTGCATGGTACTCAGGATTTGGCTGCAAATGCAAGATGGCCACTTAAATCCAAAATGGCTGCCAAATTACCTCAAATTAATTTAAATTCCCATTCTCTTTTCCCCCATGAATTAACTTTTTGTGTGTCAATATAAGGTTACATGGTACTGGATAACGATTTGGTGGGATAGAATACTCGCCTGATCCTTATTATCATGTAAATATGACAATATTGTCAGTGTTTAGTCTGGGCATCTTAAGTCGTTCGGCTCGCCAACAAACTGGATGATGGGAACACATAATTAACCCTCGTCTTTACCTTTTTTGTAACACAGATTACCAAGGGGGGGGTTACCACCCCCTCGAGAATTCATTATAAAGCACCCGATGCTTATGATTTTAATACCAGTGGATAGCTATGGCCTTCCTCTTTCCATTGATACCAAAATACGTACCGACATACCTTAGATTGGGTCACAATGACGTGATCAAGTCGGCGAGTCGGCAAAATTGACATTTCCACAGAAAATAGGCGAAAATCCAATTTCGGGCTAAAAAGGTAGGAATAACAGATTTCCATGCGGTTTTTGGCTCGAAATGATGGCAAATGACCAGTTTTACATAAACACAGAGTTTTAGAGCCATACTGTCCATAATAATATCAAAACTGCACCATAAAGTATTCTTGTGTGGCAACCATCCCCCCGGGGGGGGCACGCCCTACAAATAGGTGACGGGGATGTGCGGCACTATTGACCTCCCCTTTTTTAAACCGCTTGTCAATGAAAGACCCCCTTTTTAAAACCTTAACCTGCTGTCAATGAAAGAAACCCTTTTTTTTAACCTGTCACTGAAAGACCCCCTTTTCTAATTCTCTTAGCGGTCTCAGTTGATGTCTCCCATTTTTAATCAAATGTCACGGAATGGACCCCCCTTATTTCATTCCATGCCTCACAGAAATCCCCTTTTAATGTTTATAACAATATAAACTGGGTTTGAATGGTAAGAATTTGCCCGAGAAATGCCCCCATTTTTTCACAAATTTTTGAGAGGCTCATGATTCACCCCCCGTTACCCAACCGAGAATCACACCCGAGAATGACCCTTTTTTCACAAAATGTTGATAGGCTCAGTGATTGACCCTCAGTTTTGCATCCTCCTCCTCAACCAAATGACCCCCCCCCCTTTTTTTCCCCGTTTTCCTTAAAGTTCCTCCAGGCGAATGCCCCCTACATTGAAGTCCAGTCCGCACATCCCGTCACTTTCATATATGAGTGCCCCCCCCCCGCCGGAACCATCCCTTATCTTTCCACTTTGACGGCAACCTAACCCGCCAACCTCGGTGAAGGTGTGCCTTCACATTTTTTCGCTATAATGACCAGAAAGAATGAAAGAATTAGACCTAAAGCTTTTTTTACGCAAGGCTTTTGGCATTTTTAGAAGCGCCCGGACAAAGTTCATGGTGGGGGTGGGTTAACCATCCCTCCCTTGGTATACGAGGGTTAAGCTCAGTCTAGATATAAGCTTCAATTCCAAAAGTTCATTCACTGAAGTCCAAATCACTGTCTGTCTGCGAATCAGATGAATGGACTGTCATGCTATTGACAGCCGAGGTAGACCACTGTTCTTGAACAAAGTCCCCGCTGTCACTTTCAGTATACCAATCCTCTCCTAGGCGGTTGACCTCTTTCTCACCTGGTTGGTCCACCCTTCTCTTTTATTTGGAGACTCTGGGCCATGTCCCTTTGAAGCTGGGCTGTGTCCCGTGATTCTTCCAGTATCTACATCATAATTGACGTCAACCTTTATGATCATATCAAAAGGGGGGGGGTGCCTAGCTAGATTCGTTTAATTACAATTCATCTTGTTTTTGTTTTACATAGAGTCATGACATCTTACTCCTACTAGAAATATCTTCTCCAGAAAGAGGGTTTATAGCCGTGACTTATCTACAAGCTGAGTTTTTTATCCTTTTGCACACCTGCGTGTGGTTTAACTGCTATTATGGCGGTTTTAAAGCGTAGCATTTTGCCTCATTATTGCGTTGAGAGAACCATTACACATTCCAATATTACTACTGGCATTATTTTTTTTAATAAACAATCCAAATTTTGAGAAAAGTATTGTTCAACCTTTTGAATTCGGCATGTTGTTTTGTTGATAGTAATTGGAAAAGATGTGTCTGTCGACAATGCAAAGAATGATTTGAATGTTTTTTGTCAAATTGATTTCAATGGGTATAATATGGTTGTGAAGTTCATTTAAACCACAGGTTACTTACTTACTTTGAAACACAAGTTTAAAGTGTCTTGCCAGATGAAGATCCCCGATTAACCCTCAAGAGAGCGATTTAAACAAGCTAAACAAAATATTGAGTACCCTTCCATCAAACAAAAGTTTGGGAAGAAACGGAAGATGGTATCGGCCAATATGGTTACCGTTCGCTCCCCTTTCCACGAGCCTTTCAGCATGTTCAGTACGGAGCAAGAGAACAAGGTTAACTCGCCATCAATGGCAAAGCTATGCAATATTTACATTTGCTGTTTCAAATAACCTTTTGTGTTTAATGAAATTCACACAGCTTATCCCATTTAAAAAAATCATTTGATTATTTCATCAAATCATGGCGATCCATGACATCAAAATGATCGCTTTGCATTTGCGACAAACACATCCGTCCTCCACAAAATAAAAATGTAAATCAAAGGTGAGAAATCCCTTTTATCATGATATTTGGATGTTTATTAATTATACTGCAGCCATTAATATTGGAATGTGGTAATGGTCTAAATGTATAATGAGGCAAATGCTACGCTATAAAACCACCATAATAGCCAGTTAACACACACAGGCATGCCGTCGGAGGCCGCTAGGGTTGGTACGGAATGAACCGTACCACTTTTCAGCTAAAAAAAGAGAGAAAAGGAGGGAGATAGTGAGAGAAAGAGAGGAGAGAGAGAGCGAGAGAGGAGGAGAAGAAAAAAGAAAACATGAGATGAAATTCTTTAAAACTCTGACAATATCATGATTATAGGTATGGGTATCATTCTAATACGTACAATCAAAACTTTCATATAAATCAGCATTGACAGAATCTCGCGTTATTGTCAAAAAAACGTACTGTTAAAACGCAGCACGACAACTTTTTCATAATAGATTTAGAAAACCGGTCATATTTTTTCGTCAAGCAATAGCTTTAGAAAAGCATTATTCCAAATTTTTGAATTTGACCCAATTTTGACATCAATTTACTTCTTTTGACATGGATTTCGGATCGTATACTCGGCCGTCTCATGCTCGGTAAGTTTTATTATCTATAAAATGATTTATTCCTTTGTATTAACTTACCATGGAAATTTTCAATCCATTTTTTTCAAATTCAAGAGCTTCAAGGGGGCGTCGCCTCCTTTAACCCCCACAAGGGCTCTTCCCCTTTGATACCCTCTGGGGTACACCCCATACCCCCTAAACCGTACCACTTTCAATTTCCCTCCGACGGGCCTGCACGCAGGTGTAGCAAAAAGGATAAAAAACCCATGCTTATTGTCACGGTATAAAACCCCTTTCTGGGAGATATTTGATATTAGGAGTAAGATGCTCTTACTCTCTGTAAACAACAAGATGAATTTTGTAATAACGAATAATAGCTATGCACCCTTTTGATATGACGGGTCATAATTCGGATCATAAAGGCGACGTCAATTATGATGCTGATACTGACGATTAAAGGTCCGTTCATATTCCACCTGCACTGCATTGCTGTGCAGTAAATTTACTGCAATGTCCGTCACTTCCGCTGCAACTCCTATCGATTACTGTCAGGTCAACCAGGTCACTGCAGGTCACGGGGGTTGTCAGTGCATTGCAGTAACCTTGCGAAGGATTGCCGAAAGTGGCATACTGCAACCTGACTGCACGCCCACCTGCATCTTGCTGCATAATCGCCATTAAATAATTTGTTAAAAAAACTTCGGCGCTGCAGTACTGCATTGCGTTTGCAATACTGCACGGATTGCAGTGACGATTTTGGTAGGCTGCATTGTCAGCCACTGCACTTGCAATGCATGTAAGTCTAACGGACCTTTAAGGGCCAATGCCGTCAGCTTCCCGGACCGTCCCCAAATAAGAAGAGAAGGGACCCAACCAGAGCGAGAAATATGTCTACAACCTAGGAGAGGATGACATTACTGAAAGTGAAAGCGAATTTGTTCCAGTGGTCTACCTTGTCTGTCAATAGCTTAACAGCCGGGGTGGGGGGGTTTGGGTTAAGACTGCCCTTCATCAACACGATTTCAGACAGTGATTTTGACTTAAGCGAATGACCTTTTGGAATTGAAGTTCTCTCTGAGAATGTGCAACTTAAGCACAACCCTCGTCTTACCAAGGGAGTGGTCCCCACCCCCCATTGAACTTGGCTTAGGTGCGCTAAAATGCAAAAGCCTTGCGTAAAAATCTTCTAGGTAATCATTCTCCCATTCCATCATCCTTTCTAGTTATTTTAGAGGAAAAAAATTAGAAGGTAGCTGCCTATATCTTTCACCAGGGTTAGGGTATGAATGCCGTCAAAGTTGACTGTAAATGGGGGGGTGGGGGGTTGCCACCTGCAAGGAATTGTTATGTGCATTTTTGAAATAGTAATGCACAGTAGGCTCTAAACTCTGTTTATGTACAACTGTAATTTGCCATCATTTAGAGCCGAACGCCTCAAAATCCGGTATTCCTACCTTTTTAAGCCCAAAATTGGATGTTGTTAACAAGATACTAACAAAACCGATTTCTGTGGAAAATGTAAATTTTGCCGACTCGCGTACTTGATGACTCATCGAGACACCATAACTAGGGTATGTTGGTACTTATTTGGTCATCAATGAAAAGAAGACCATAGCTATCCCTGTCTTAAATCATAAACATCGGTGGGCTTTATAATGAATTCTCGGGGGTGGTAGCCCCCTTGGTATCCTTGTTTACAACAAGGCCTTAGTAAGACGAGGTTTAATTATGTGTTCCCATCATCCATTTTTGGCGAGCCGAACAACGTAGGAAGCACAGACTATAACACTGCCAATATAATGATAAGGATCAGGTGAGTATTCTATCCCACAAAATCGGTAACCAGTACCATTTAAACCTCATATTGACTCAAAAACTCTGTGGGGAAAAAGAGAACGAGAATTTAATTTGATTTAATTGCAGCCATTTTGATTTTAAGTGTGCCATCTGCATTTTGCAGCCAAATGCTGGTACCATGCAAGCTAATTTCAAAGGACATGGTTTTGGAATGACGGAACCACTGAGAAAATGTTTAACATAAACAAATCGATTAGCTTGAATATAAAATAGAAGGGGATTTTGGCAGCATTTTGGCGGCCATTTTTGTTGAAACTGATCCTGGTACCCTCTACCTAATTTCAATAGCTGTAGGCTTAAAATGACGAACTGCTGTAAAAAAACTTTGACAGGAAGAGCCAAGCGCGATAAAGTGTAATTAAGGTCATTTTGGCATCATTTTTGATTTTTGGTGGGCCTTTTGGATTTGGGGGGATATTTGGAGTGGCCTCTGGCCAATTTGAATAGGGAAATGTTCAGGATGACAGAATCAGGAAGAGACTTAGACAGGAAAAACTTCGAGAGGGTATTAATCCAATTAGGTCTAGTGGGTAGAATGGGTGTTCGTGCACCCCCCTGAAATAACCTTCTAATCAATGTCACTATAATCAGAAAAAATGTGTAGAAAACGATTAGCTATGTTAAAAAAATCACAAAGTGCCCACGTATCATTTTATGGCAAATTTATGCAAATTAGTATCGCCATATAGAAAATACAATTTTTGATATATCTCGGCCACATAATGTTGATTAAATGAACAAATCAGGTGAACTGGACCTATTTATTCGAGGTTCAAAGATCAAGATGGAAGCCATTTTGAAAATTACCAAATGTCCCCTAATGAACGTAATATATGCAAATTAGGGTCGCCATTAGCTAAAAATAAAGTTGTTGCTATATCTCAACATACTGTTGATAAATATGAACAAATAAGATGACTGGACTATGTTTTTAGGGTCAAAGATCAAGATGAAACCATTTTGAAAATTACCAAATCTTTCCTTCCTTGATGCAGAAATCAAATTAGGGTCGCCATTAGCTAAAAATCCATATTGGGGTATATCTTTGGCAAAATCCACATCCCTCCCACATAAGATGACGATACCTATGTTTTTATTGTAGAAGATAATTTAAAAGGTACTCATTTTATTTCATGTGTCACTTTAAATGCATATTCACCTGCAAATACTAAGAATATGCAAATTAGTGCCTTCAATGTCGATAGTCTCGTTTTGGGGGTAATTGTAAGAAACTTTGTTGGCCAAGTAAATTTAGACTTGCACATTTATACATAATACTCTAGCGTGATGGGACCCCATTTTGCTGGAGTTAAAACCAATCCAGATCCAGATAATACTTGTAACATTTCTTTTAAATTCAAGGTATATGCAATGATACAAGACTAATGCGAGACTAAGATACTGTGTTGTTATCATGCCGAAAAGAAACCGTGAACGATGGAACTCTACAGTCTTCAATGACTCTCTGCCAACATGCAAGTGTGATATCCATATTGTATCATGGTAGTTTTACACCCTCATTAAATTTAAAGGAACTCCAGGAGAAAAAATTTACTTGGCCAAAGACGTTTCTAAAATCATCCCAAAACAAGATTATCAACATTACAAATCTTACAAATCTGTTACTCATTAAATACTTTTAAAATGCATTAAGCATTTTAAAGACTAATGTAACACTTAGACAGTGTAATCAAGCCAAAAAGAAGAGCTAAAAGAAAATGTCTGAAAACGTGAAGAAAAGGATTCTTCGGTCTTTGACGCATCCATCATGTGCTATCCATATTGTAGCATAAAATCAAGGAGGCAAATAGAACGACTATGTTCGTATGCCAGCCACCAACCAGAAAGCATTTGTTACATACAGTCTTGTAGGACATTGGATCTCATATCTTCAAACAGAGTGAGATCTTGCTGTTATCTTTGTTGCCCTTGCTTGTGTGTGTGCTCTTGTAAGTGGGTGTGTGTGTGTGTGTGTGATATGAAAACGAAAACTATCGCACTGAGAACCTGCTGAAACGCCTATAGAAGGACTCAATGAAAGACCATAAAGGTAGATCACCACCAAAAGTATATGCAGTTGCATTTTGGGAATAACTGTTTCTGAAGCTATTGCACAAGCTTACACTCCTGGAAACATTGACATGTGTCGAAGTGTTGCTTTCCTTCGTCACGATATTTTGCAGGCTTTCAATGAGTCCATAGACCCTCGACTTATGATTTTCTGGATGGGGAGTCCCAGTTGCAGAGATGAAGGCTCCTAATCCAGGCACGGGCATCTTGCCTTGCTGCCAATAAACCTGATAAAAAGCCATACAATATTCTTGCATATGGTAGTATAGATCGTGTCATTCTCAAAAATGGTGTAAATGATGAGCCATCAGTAAACTTTGGGCCAATGTGCGTGGAATGAAATGGTGGGGGAATTTCTGGTGTGTTGACTTTCAAGCCAAACTGACCTTGCAACTTATCTACCCCCCGGGGGGCCACTTGTATTCAAAGGTGGATATGATGCGTGAACAAGAAAACGCGTAAAAAGGGCGTCTTTTTTCCAACAGGCGATGTACGCGCGTACATCGTTTAGGGTGTCAAAAACAGCAAAATTTGGAAAAAAGGGTATGTTTTTTTAGTAACCCTGAAATTAACATGTTATATCTCATTAAGCAGGGCTCAAAATCATCCAAAATATTGTAATCGGAACTTGGGAAGTAAAGCAAAGCAAGATAATAAAGGGTATATGTACGATTCAATGCACTGCGTACTTGTTGAGGGTATCATAAACAGATAAAATACTTGTTTAGGGTATGTTTTAGCTTGTTTTTAGTCGATGAAAATACGTGTTTAGGGTGCATTTTGAAAGTCCATGTTCACGCATCATATCCACCTTTGAATACAAGTGGCCCCCCGGGATCTACTCCCGACAGAATTATTGTCTTATGGCTTTTGACTCCATTTGCACTTCCTGTCTTCCTGCAGCACTGTTGACGATGTTGCTGCCATGGACATTATATAGTAGAGATTTATTCAAGTTATACATTTTACCAAGTGGAATTATGATGTTGTCTTCTGTCATAATTTGAAGTCTATTTTGAGGCTTATGTTGATTTCTTTGACCAGGGCCTTGGCCAGGGCTTCTGTTTTTAACTCAAAACAAAATCATAAACTGTAAGAGTGGCCAAACCGGGTAGATCATGTTGAGATGCTTGCTTTGGAAAGATATATTATGAGACTTGATTCCATAGTCCCTCTGGCACTGCACGCGGTACAGGTATGCCCATAGTGTTTACACTTTGCGCTTATCTTGAAGTATCTTTTACAAAGCTATTGCCAAGCAGAGGAACCGGATTATGGTCAGCAGGTTGAATTCTCAGACGCCAAGCTCAATGTCCGTCAACGTGGTAGAGGCCAAGGAAGGTTCATGGCCTCATGGAAAGCCAGCTGAATATTACGAAGGAGAGCGAACCTTGATACTCGATGTTGAAGTTGAACCCGACCCATTTTCTGGGCCCTTGACTCCCTTTGGCTCTTCCAAGAGAAGTAGACTTGAAGGTGCTTTGTGGGTTAACGCCTTAATCTCTACTTGTGTCACGGAAATAATTCTGGTGGAAGATGGGTCCACTGAAGACAAATGTACGGGGGGGGGGGGCGATGGCTATGTGAAGTGGATACTTCGGTTGGTGTATCATCTCCCACGCAGAGTTTATGCGATAACGTTGAGGTAACTGATCACAGTGGACTGATAGCATGTGATTATGGCGGACTTATATATTGGTCGGAGATTCACCACCATATGAAGCTGATCTCTAATCTTTATCCTTCAGTTCCTTTAAATTTATTGAGGGTGTAAAAACTACTTGATGTTAATGTTTTTAAAAGTATTTAATGAGTACAGATTTGTAGTCTAAATGTTGGATAATCTTGTTTTGGGATGATTTTAGAAATTGTCTTTTTCTCCTGTTGTAGTTCTTAAAATATAACGGTTTTAAACTACCATGATCCAATATGGATATCACACTGGCATGTTGGCAGAGAGTCATTGGAGACTGTAGATTCATGTTCTTAACGTTTTCTTTTCGGCATGGTAACAACACAGCATCTTAGTCCGCATTAGTCTTGTATCATTCCATACCTTGAATTTAAGAGAAGAGAAATGTTATATACAAGTATTAGGTATTAGTATAAAATTTACTTGGCAAGCAGCATTTCTTATAATTACCCACAAAGTGAGACTATCGACATTGAAAGACCCTAATTTGCATAGTCTTAGTATTTGGTGAACATGTTAATGGACTAAAAATAAATTTTGAGGCATTTTACATTTATCTATCGACCTCTAAACATAGGTCTCGTCATCTTATGTGGGCAGCGTGTGGACTCTTGGCCATGTATGCCCAAAGATGATTTTTGGCTAATGACGAACATAATTGCATATTATGTATCAGGTGGAATCTGGATTTTCCAAAATGGTTCAATCTTGACATTTTGACCCTCAAAACATAGGTCCAGCACCATATTTGTTCATTTTCAACATTATTGGTTGAGATATATATCGCGAAAATTGTTATTTTAGTAAGGCGCCCCTAATTTGCATATTACGTCATTATGGGGGCCCCCATTGTAATTCTCAAAACTGATCCATCTTATCGTGAACCCTCGAAATTATAGTCCCAGTCACCTCATTTGTTCATTTATCAACAGTATTGGCTGAGGATATATCCAAAAATTGTATTTTTCGGTAAGGGCGATACTAATTTCATAAATTTGCCATAAAAATGATACGTGGGGACACTTTTTGATTTTTGAACATAGCTAATCGTTTTCTACACATTTGTCCTGATCTAGTGAAATTGATTAAAGTTTATTTCGGGGGGGTGCACGACACCCCTTAACCACTAGACTAAAGGCTGATGCTTTTTGCAGATGTCTCATAAGCGAACAACACCCGCATACGGTCGGAGAAGTACCATTTGCTAATTTCAAATTTTGTTCTACAAATTTTGCATGAGATACTATGTTTTAGAAAACAAAAGTTTCTAGGGTTCACTACCGCACCCACCCTCGGTCGCTTCATAGGCATATAGGAACTCTATATAATTAACTTATGGTTTGTTCAAATTAAAAACTTGATTAAAAAATGTTTTTGGGGGAAATATGAAACCATGCACAGTGGGCCAGATTTCTCGATTTCGGTCAAAATTAAACATCGCTAGCGTTGAGAGTTTGGCCATAAAATTGATTTGGTATATGGAGTTGTTGTGTGTGATGTTTGTTGAATCCGAATTGACTGTTATTATCTGTCAGATTATAACGTTTTATCCATACAGCGTGTCCCAAAAAACATCCAACCTATCAATATTGGATTAATAATTTATAACAGCTTTACCATTGAGAGTTGGTAATAAAATTGTACGTAGTGTAGGGTTTTTTTTTTGTTGATGTGAATTCTTCGGCATTATGGCTTATGATGCTGTCAGATTAACCGTTATATCAATAAGGGTGTCACACCAAAGCGCCCTCATTGTGTTTATCTTAAATTCTATATGTAAACATTTTAAAAATATATAAACTGCAGTTTCATTAGCTTTTAAAAAACCCAAACAGCTTTTCAGATCGGGTGTAAAAATGGTTGAACTGAAAGCCGTTTAAAACAATAACCGAATGATATTCTACCGGGCAATAATTGCAGATGGTAAAGGACCACAGACTAGCCAACCAAAATCATTAACAGTTATAAACAAAACATTTCATGTGTAAATTATTTGAAACTTTGATCTAAAAATATCAACATATTCTAGATAATGCTATCAAGTCATAAATAATAATAGTACATTCTTCCATTAATTGGATTTGACAAAATTGAACTATATCTGTGCGGCACACTTGCACCTAAACAGGAATGAATTGCAACAAAATTCATATATGTGTAAATGTCTGAAAAGAGGGTGGGGTATTTAACAAATCGACATCTGATACTGGGAAGATAATAAATAATAAAATACATTTGATAGGAGTATTAAATATGAGTAATAAATACGCATAGAAAGATTTAGGATGATTTGGCGTTAGCTTTCTAGGAGCCTGGCCTGCTGCCAGGAAGCTCAAGCTTTCTTCGTTCCTTGACAGGAACCTTCTCTAGGAGCAACGTATGGATCAGAATGAAGGATAGCCTCCGCATGGATCCTTGTTAGTCTAAATTCGGGAGACCTTCCAAGTGAAGAACTCTCGGAAGTTCTTGACCTTTTGTTAGACGCTCTTGGCCTCTTCACTTAGCGGCAATGGGCAGGCTGGACCCGACGACTTGATGCGCATGCCACAGAACCTTTGTGAATACTTTGTTGTGGCAATAATACCAATCATAGCGGCTTGTATAGCCTTATGGGCAGCACGACATAGGCCCTATGTGTTGCCCACCGCGCGCACAGCAGATTTTTCTTCATGAGGGGCATTAAGAAGACTATTAGATCCTTGGGAGCGGCTTTTGTTTTATCATTCACCGGACAATAGGGTGAAACTTTTTTAGTGGTGGTTAGAAAGTGCGGCAATTATAGGCAAAAAAGTATTAGTCATTTTTATAAACGAAGTCGCGAATAAGATGACAAATTCGACTCTTCGCTATATAAGAAAAAGCTACTTGAACTAGTTTTCAGAGACATGTTGTATAGATAAAAAGGGCCATTATAAATATATAAAAAGACAAGAGCATTTCCAGAGTCATCTCATTAAGGCTGTGCCTTGATAACAACAACTTGAAATCTGACATTTATAGATTTTGGGAAGAACGTACTGAAATTACTTTATGTGTTGCCGTGACTTCAGTTATGTGTTTGGGGTTACCCCGGGCTTCCAAAGAGTAAAACAATTCAGATTTTACTAATGTATGGATGTTTACTGGGTTTGGGAACATAAAATTGACATTTTGAAAGGGGTTAAGTTTTGGAATATATGACACCCCCGGGCCCACTGAGGATGGCGAGCCACCTCTTCTACATCACCCCTTGCCGCTTCATATGAACTATACTAAGACTTATGGTTCGTTCAAATAAAACACTTACCCATTAACTCAATTTTACTTTTAAGACCGTTGATCTTATATACCTATATTCAATATAAAGTGATCACATTATAAAGTGATCCTGAAGCGCAATATTTGCTAATACTTCCATTTATTGTATGGTTGTCCCCAAAGGGATATGTTAAGGGCCCTCTTGAACTTAATCATCTACACATTTACAGTGGGTGGTCATTATCCGCAGTCATAATTTAGATATCACATATATGCTGACGCTGTCCAGCTGTATACATCAGTCACTTCCAAAGATCCCAATGCGCCAGGGAGTCCTGCAAAGCTGGAAATCGGCATACTGATTTGAAAGAGGATGAAATCAAACAAAACTATGCTCAACAATAAACAAAAACTGAATTCTTATAGCTGGTAGCAGACGTGGTATCAACAAATTACTTCTTTGCAGCTGCAAAGTGGTGTGTTGATAGTATCATCATGCCATCAAGTTCATGGGAGGAACCTTGGTATGTTCGACACTACAGACCATGTCCAAGCAACTGAGTGCTATAATCTCTTCTGCCAACTTCCAACTACGTAACCTTTGACAGACTACGCCGCTTTCTGGATTAAGACACAAGATGATACCAAGTGATGCGTGCACTAATCTTTAGCGGCTGGATTACGCGCACTGTCCTTCTTATTTTCTCTGCTGCGGAAGACCATGATAGTGCTTAACTCACTACAGTGGCTTACCTGATCGTGAACGCATATCTTTAAGCTACGTCTATAGGTACAAATCACGGAAGGGTCATGCTCCACAATATCTCACTGACAGCTTAAAACTGAAAGCCAGACCATCACAGGAACCAGTCACTCGCTCGTCTTCTGACACATCTCTTCTCTCTATGTACCAGGAGACATGTTGGTGACAAGCGTTTTGCTGCTGCAGGGCCTTCACTGTTGGAACCAGTCTCCCTCGCCACACTCCGTAAGCGCTCACCATTGCTTTATAAACAGGTTTAAAAGCATGTCTCTTTCCAACACAATACTTGCTGGTTGTCTTTTGTTGTTTTTCATGTTTCTTCTGATTTGTGCGCTGTGATAATATTCGTGGAATTGGCGCATTTAATTCTGGTTGTTATGTTATTATGTAATTTCAAATTTGTTCTTTTTTTTTTTAAGCTATTATTTTGTTATTTTAAAATAACAATTGCAAGGGTTTCGCGAATCGCGCGGAAGGGCGTACACTTTCCCCACCCACCGCCACCCACCCCACCCCTTAACCTTAAGACCTTAACATGTTTGAAAATCTCTGGTGTAGCACACCTTTTTTTCTAGACAAATCAAGTTCCAGTCATGTGAACCGCGATGTTTAAAACATGTTCAAAATGTCATAATGGCTTAAAGTATGTGATTAAAGTTACCTAAATAATTAATAAGAATTTTCGTCACGGAAGGGAAATAGGTAGACGCCCCAAAACATCGGTACGCCAAAGTAAAAATGCTTCCGACGACGATGTTGTAGACCACCTTACCGAGAACGTTTGGAAAGTTTATTGAGACAAAACAGTGCAAAAGGAAAACCGCAAACCTTGTTTTGAATTGCCAGCTATCGCAATCGTCACATCGAAAACCATGGCTTGACTTTCTGTCGTGCCACGACAGAAACCTACTTATCACTTCAGGTGTGATCTAATACATTTGGTCAGCATTCCAAAATATGTAAAAAATCGAGTTTGTGAAAAATGGGGGCGCTTCTTTTGGAAATTTCCTGAGCTCTTTGATGAAATTTTTAATCCCCTCTCAACTCTTCAGATGTACCAGTGTGGGAGATAAACATTCGAAATCTTGACGTTGTCCGAAAAGGTGTACACCAATGACTTGGGTGATGACCTGAGCCTTAGACAACGTGCTGGTCAAAGTGTTGAACGCGAGGCTCTATGGCGAGCGCGTATGTGGGGTTTGGGTAGTGGAAATGGTAAATGGCTTGGGGGAGCGAATTGCGAACTGTGGAGCAGTAATATAATTATATAAGCTGTGTTTAGAAGGGTGAAATCGTTTTCCCTGGGTAGAAGGAGTTTGTTTAAGAAGGGTGGAAAATTTTTCACGGGTAGAAAGAGTGTGTTTATAAGGTGGAAATGTTTCACTTGGTAGAAAGAGTTTGTTTAGAAGGGTGGAATGTTCTGGATTAAGGAAGGGACCGTGGGTATATTTAAATGACATAAGTTTAGCAGTTTTTTTTGGGGGGGGGGGGTAGGTTGTTTACCCGACTTAGATTACAAACTTTCTAGACTTTACCATGGATTACATATCGTCGTGGTCACGACATAGTGTCGAATCTGATTTTTTGGTCAAATGAGTTAATAGTTGATACCAATTGACATTTATGTACTCTTAATTTACCCAAAAATAAAAAAGTGAAATTACTCCCCTAACCAAAATAGCCGCAGGTGAAATAACACCCATTGATAAAACGGGTTTCACAAACAATAGAATACGTATAGCTTTGCGTGTCCAATATTTCAAGTACACAGATAAATTGCGAACGACTACGTATGCGCTGGGACAAAAATCGATCACTATTTACCAAAACACAAGGTTAGCAACTGGTCTACTAACATGTTAGTCTGGTGCTCGGCCCAAAGAACCTTGGCATGTGACCTGCCCGCAAGAGTCCCACAACAAAATATTTTGATGGTTATAGGCAAGATTGACCTACGGAATCTAAAATCTGAATGATGCCACTTTGGCATCATGAGCATTTGGAGATAGGGTAGGGGGTAATGGGAAATTAACAGGGTAAAATTTGTAAATGCTTCATAAGGGTTGTTAAAGGGTGTAAGTCATGTTCATTGGTCTATGGCTTAAAAAAAAGTATAGTTTGCTATATAAGGACATTTACTTTTAACACACCAAGTCTTAAATGGTTCAAGGTCCTCCTGGGGAAACAATTAGAATGCACAGATTATTTTCAAAATGGGCTCACTTGCTTCATTTGTTTGAATTAAGTCAAATATGGTTACACACTTTGTGGGGAATTTTGTGGTATAAATAAGGGGGTAATAATGGAGAAGGTCCAAAGGGGTCTATGGGGGTTAATCATTTTATTCTCTGTTAGATACCTTAACAATGATTGACATGAGGTAAATGTATTTCCTGTTGTTAAACATTCCCATACGAACAATTGAAACCAATTTTGAAACAATCGGATCGTTTTGTAAATATTCATTCCCCATGATGAACCTTGAACAAAATTTATTTGGTCGGTAGTAGTGAAACACAAAAGGTTGCAGGTTATAGCAAAAACTATAACTTTTTTAAAAAAAAAAAAAAAAAAAAAAAAAACTATACATATTTCAAATCCACATGAAACATGCAAAATTTGACCCCCTGTTAAATTACCCCTTCCTATCTCACAATGCTCAATGAGCCAAAGTGGCATCATCCAGATTTGGAATCAGCCGGTCAATGTGCCTAAGAACCATCAAAACAAGTTGTGTGGACGATTGAGCAAACAAAGTCATATGGGTCGGCACCGGACTAGTGAGAGGTTCGTGAAGAATATGCCCATACAGTTACAGCATTCAATAGCCTTATATGCCTGATTGGGCGCGAATTTTAAAGCACAAGCCCCTGCAAGTGCTCACCGCCATTCCTCCAGGGCAGTGCTTTGTTCGTTGCCCGGCGTTGACGTCCATGCCAACTCATCTATACTTTATGAGGGATGCTCATGTTAGTTCCTCAAATCACATTTAATATGGGTTTTAATTATGTTACTTGTACTAATTGAATCTACGGTCTGTGAGTCGTGAAAAAGAACATCCAAGTTTTGTAATTTTTTTAACATTGTACAATAAACCAAATTATCACTTTGAGGGGGACATAGTGACAGAAACCCTATATTACCAAATGGGGAGGAGTTACCTGCAGGTAACTTTCCTCCGGTGCCCCCAAAACTTTAAAAAATTTCGGTAGTCTTCCATATAATTATTTCACATCTTTATGCTAATGTTGGCGGCGACGAAACAAATGTGAAGGTAGCACAGTCACCGTGGTTAGCGTCGAAGTCGATTGGTGGGGAGTGATTCTATTACCTCTACACCCAGTTACTGAAAATGCAGCATTTGGATTGGTCAGTTTACTGCCCATTATTATGCACTTATGAGGATACGTAGACGGGAAGGAAAGTCATTGAAGAGGTCAACAGCTACATCTACCTTGGAGACAGTTGATGACGTGATGGGAATTACTGCCTGAGCTGAGATTCAGAAGGGGGAGAATTGGACTGGCGGGGCAGCATGCAAAAAGTTGAAAACATGGAAAAATAAGAAGAAAAGTATGGAGCGTAAATTCGAGAAGGTGTTCAATGAATACATTCTCCTGTTATGGACATACGCAGTGAAACGTGGCTTGAATAAAACACACGAAGTTGCCAGAGGAGGAAGAGGAGCGGCGAACATTGCTGGCGTTCACACTCAAGATCAAAAGAGAAATTGCTGGAACGCATAACCCCCGCAGCCGCGCGCAATGGCTGTAAGCCTGCTATAACTAATACGGGGGATCCGTTGCTCATACAGTCAACGGTTAAGGGTATTTAGCAGGCTCGCTGACTATTGTTTTCAGTTTAGACTTTGGACCACATCTTTTTACATTCAGGCGGGGACAATGAAATTAATGATATTAAAGAACAAATATACAGATGTTGAATCCTAAAAAGGAATTTTATTATGGGAATAAGACATAGCCAATTTTTGGAAAAAATAAAGATTTGATGACGTCACGGCATTGATGGTTTATTATTTTGCTTCGGGGGCGGGGACCCATTCAGGTAAAAATTACGTACGTTATCCCTACATGGCAAAAAACAACCGATTATAGTCACGTTCGTCGGTTTTTGAATCAGTAGGGAAAGGTAAATTTTTTGTACTGTTAAAGACATAATAAACGGGGGTCTTTTTTGAAAAAATAATAGCACTTTGGGCAAGGGTCATTTAAACAGACCTGATTAACATAGTCCGGAATTTATCTATATATCGGTCGCCCCCAAGAGCAAACTATACCTTATGCCTGACACGTGACCTGGTAACCGTGACACGTGACAAAACACCATAACTATTCATCATCTTAACCGTTTATAACTACAATACGGCAAGGCACCAAGCATTCTGTATCTCTGTTGTCACGGCGTAATCGATCAAGCATGTGAGGAATATACATGTGGTTTCTTTAGTAACAGGAGGGTATGACATGATCTGCTCGATTTTGGGCATTTCCAAACGGTAATTTGTGAATCTCATGGCATTACTATGATGGCAGCTCGGTCCCAGTGACATAAAAAACTCATCTCTAAACCTTGTTCAAAGATCTTAGTATATCATGATATTAAGAAAAAATACGGTTTCAAAATCCGTCGGGTTAGTGGATTACCCCCGCTCAAAATAGTGTAATTTCCCAATAACGGTCCATTTAAGATTTAAATATTCGGGCCTAAAAGTTCAATCAATCAATGCATGCTTCTGTTAAATACCTGTGCATAAAACTCAAAACTCCAGAAAATTCCTCCCCTGCAAAAGTAATCTCTATCAAACATAATACCCTTGAACATACGCGCCATGGCTATACAGAGCTATGCGCTCTAGCCATGCGCACCGATCACTCTAATATCAACACAGCCCTATTATAATTATGATACACCCCAAAACCAATTGCCTTCCCTTGATCCGACTCACATACAGGAGGACTGATATATCGGCTCATTGGAGTGCCAAAAAATAGATGGGCATGCCACGTTGCTAGACTCAGGATAACAGGTGGGACATCCACACGGTTACGCTTCCCATAAATATGTTAACTGCTGGGCACAGCGCCACCAATTCCTTTTCCGCATCGCTAATTGGCCGGCCTATTCTTAGACATGCCTACGTCTGGGACTCCCTAGCAGCCAAACCTGTGTTAAAGGCTGCGATTAGCGAACAAGAATGAAAAAAAAAAGGTTTCGCGGTACCTTGATATCCGAAAACTACGAATCAGGTGGTCGATCTGATGTTAGAAAATGGGTTCCGCTGACAAAAAAGACCCCTTAGCTCACTAGTTTTTTGTAAGCTTGGCGTGTGGCATGACTTTACAGCAGCAATCGAGAACCACTGATAAGGTAAGAAACTTGCTTGTAATGGAATCGTATTTTCAGTTTTTCGGGTCTTTTTCAGCTAACTAGACAATTTAGTTAGGAATATTTTGGGTGGCGTAATCGTTACGAAGGACCAAGTATTTTGCGAAATCACAGTGTACCGGCAATGTCCAAAAAAATAATCGAATCCAAAGCTATCCCTGACCATAAGTGGGTGTACGTGGAGTTTCCCACTTCATCAGCCGCTTATGATGTGGTTGGTAACTCCCTAGCGCATTGAAGATTTGCCAAGGTTTTTCAAGATTCACAATGGGCGGCCTGTGTGCCAAGATGACAGGTAAATGGTGTGAATCAAATGACAAAGGGACCCCAGAGAAATAGGAACCATAAGCCAGGACTTCCAAAAGCAGATGGAGAGACCGAAATGAACAACACAGCTTGTGTCCATTTTGGACAAGATGGCCAAAGATTGAGATTTTTGGAAACATTCTAGGAGGGGTTCCTCCTCGTGAGTGATTTAAGATCTGGATATGGATTATGCATAATGATAGCCGCTCTACGGCGGTGCGGAAATGTGTAGTCTGTGTCCAGACTGCGAAAGCTATATCTAAATTATTACTTACTGGCGCAAGAGATTAACGTTATAGTCCGTCATAGCGAATGTCTGAAAATGAAACTAACTCCACAAATAATCCTCCGGAAAACGAAGGTGTTCTATGAGATTTTTGCATCAGAGTTCCTTAAAACTATGTTTTGTTTGGATATGTAATCGTGAGTGGGTCTGAACCTATAGAACCTAGCGAGAAAATTGAACGTTTTTGTGTGGTACTTCGGTGCACGCAAACACGGAAAGTGACAACGCATCGCTAGGGCCCCATCCCCTTTGTCCCAAAGCCTTTCGGTATTTTTCCAGTCTTGATAATTTTCAACGCTGACTTTCAATTTAGCTAATTTTTTTTTTCATTTTAGAAACAGTTTACGTAACTTACCGACCGCCGTAGAGCCGCTAATGCATTTTTTTATCAATTTATTTTCATTGCATCAGCACACAAATTACACTAAACCTCAAATCAATTGTTTTTTGATAATAGCTTACAAATAAAGTTGTTTTTGTAGTATTATCTATGAGCTCATATGTATCATCCGGCGAAAGAAAAATAATGGGCGCCATTATTTAGTTTTTCTCCGACCTCGGACACATATTCGCCTATAAAAATGATACTGCATTACCCTTTATTTATTAGTTCATCTGTTTATATTGTGTACTGTATGGCTCTAAATTATATGTTGATTAAACTAGTCTAAGTTTCCATATCATTTGGAGCAAAATACCCGCATGAACATCCAATATTCCCTACTTTTTGATGCAAACTTGTAATTTTTTCATTTTAATACTTACCATGACCAATTTTGCCAACTATGGAACTTTTGACGTCATTGTGATGCTGTACTAGGTATGGTGGAATCACATAGAAAAGGAGGACCAAGCTATCAAATGTTACCAGCAATCGAAATTAGTAAACGTGTTACAAAAATTCGACTTGGTAAACATATTGTGAAAGTTTTTGATTCTTCTTTGATGTTAACATTGATATTCTCCAAAACTAAATAAGTAATAATACGTCATTTTAAAAAACCTTCAGGAAACAAAGTTGATATTTTCTTTGGGAAGTGTTTGTATAAGCGTAGTTCCCTGTAATTAGATTATTATTAGATTTTACTATGGAGTATATTACCATTTAACTGTTAATTCGTTCCAAGTTTGTTATGTATTGTAAGGGCGTGGTACATACTTTAAAAGAGGGAATATATATCGTCGCTGGGCGGGAAAAAACCTCCATGTGCATTTGACCTTTTAAAGCGGGGGGCAACTGGCAAATTTTCACCAAAATATTTAAATTTCTTCCAATTGCTCTCAAATGAATAGTCTAGGCCATTGGAAAAGAACAGAGTATATTTTACAACATAATAAAAATAAACATTACCCAAACAGATAGGGACATTGATAGGAGGATAAAGATATCCATGTAATTTGTGGGGGTCTCCGCATTATTTCCCGAAGGGTCATTATTCCGAAGGGTCATTATTCCGAAATTTACATAAGGGTCATATTCGAAGGGTCATTATTCCGAAAAAAAAACATAGGGTAATTTTCCGAAAATACCATAAGGGTAATTACTCCGCAAAATAACACAAGGGCCGTTTTTCCGCGAGGTCATTATCGAAAAATATTATGACGACTCATTATTCCGAAGGGTCACCACTCCGGAAAAAAACATTAAGGCCATTATCCGAAAAAATTAAAATAGGGTCATCAATCCGAAATAAACATAATGGTCATCACTCCGAAAATAACTAAGGGTGCATCACTCCGAAAATAACATAAGGGTCATCACTCCGAAAAAAAATAAGGGTCATTACTCCGAAAATAACATAAGGGTCATACTCCGACAAAACCATAAGGGTTCACTCCGAAAATAACATAAGTTGGTCATCACTCCGAAAATAACATAAGGGCCAATATTCCGAAAATAACCAATAAGGGTCCTATTCCCGTGAAAAAAAGAATAATAACGAAAAAAAACATAAGGAAGATTGATTTGGCTCTCGGCTTATATAAGGTGTACGAAATAGAGCGGAGTGACTTTGTTTTAAGCTTCACACGATACTTTACAGTGCGCAATCGCAGGGGCGTAGCTATGACGTGCCAGGGCCAGTAGACAGGGACCTTTGGGTCCCTTCCCATCTCCTTATTTTATTGTAAACAAGTGCCCTAACCTATCCAAACTCCACCCCGACCCACTCACAGTTAAAAAAGCGTATCTTTAAAGGTAGGGACCCGAATTTTCAAAATTGTAAAATGTTTTCTAATAACCAACATGTGAAGAAGGAAACGGTACCAAAACCCATAATTCTGAATTTTTGCTTGTTGCATTCAATCAATTGATGTTTGAAGCAAACGTGGGTTTGAAAAAGGCACCCATAGGAACTTTTAACATGATTTTAACCCCACACCCCCACCCACACCCACACACATTACAGCCCGCTCCAGCCCCAATCCACGCACACTCACACCTACGTGTATTGATTGAAATTTTAAATGCGCAACTTTTCAATCCTCATATTTAAAGTTAGGAAATTATATGAGTTATTACAGTCATCATAAATATAAATATCGATTTATTTGTGTTGACATTTTTGTTGAAAACCACAAGTTTTTCTTTCGCTGAGCTCCCAACCATGTGGTGTTCTACTGGTTTTTTTTTTAAATAAAAAAAAACCTATGGGAACAAAAGCATTATACAGACTATAGAAAAATCTAGTCTGTTAACTTCCTGATACATTACTTTTTACTTATAATTATTATTGTGAACACCATGACCCAGTCAAAGCATTTTTATAATCATATAGGGTTTTTCAAACCCGTCTTCGTTGGGGCGGATCATCCACTCTCAAGAACGGTCCGATAATTAATTTTAACCAATATTAACAGCCCAACGTTGGGTAAATTGTTACTCATTTGAGGGGCAATATGTTAACATTATTTTAGCATATTTTGGACGAATTTGGTCATGTTTGGAAAATGTACCTAACCACTGGTAAATTACCATTTTTGCTGCTACTATTTGTGTCAAAGTTGGTTAAAATTTTAACAACAGTTTGAATGAGTTGTAACACAGTGAGCCGCTGTAGGCAATTGTTCGTTCGCGCCAAAAAGCCCTCTACTTTGCCGCGAAACAAGGACTGCTAATTGAATTTTATATTTTTTTAAGGCGAAAACAAGTCAATTTGAACTTAAAGCAAATATATAATTTTTGAGCATTTCAAGAATATACACATGGGTCAGAAAACCTACTGACATTAACAACAGTTAATTTGTTAAGAATTTTTCTCAAAAAAACGTTGTCTTGTCCTTGGCTTTGTTCAAGGTATAATCAAGCTTTTTAGAGGATGTTTATTCTGGTGTCATTTGGGACTTGGGTTTAGAAAAAAACTGTGTCAATTTTACCCGAAACACAAATATCGTTGTTGGCCTACTTTCAGCGGGATTTAGCATTCGAAGTCTCTTGGATGTACCATTGATGCACTATGGGTTCAGTATGGCTGGAAAGTGAGTGGCCAAATACAATTTTTATCTGTTCGGTAAAATTGACACCGTTTCTGAACCCCAAAGTCCAATGACACCAAATAAAATCTTCTGAAAGCCTGTTTATCGCTATAGAAAACCATGCAACATTTTAGCATAAAAGACTTTTATGTCTTCCAGGAAAATGGACCGGTAGTGACGGCCGTGATGTCCGCTGTCATGCCGTTCCGGATTTCAGGAAGGAGGGCGAGCAGGAAGGCGGGGGGGAGGAAGAGGGAGGGACCGGAAGGCGGGACGGCCGGCAGGACGGAAGGAAGGAGGAAGCAGGAAGGGAAGGAAGGGGGGAGGGAGGGAGTCAGGGCGGGCAAGGCGGAGGGGAAGGCCGGCGGGACGGAAGGCGGGAAGGAAGGATCGGGAGGAAGAGGAAGGAAGGAGGGAAGGCCGTGCGTGGGGAAGGAAGGGGGGGGGGGAAGGAAAGAGGGATGGAGGGGAGAAAGAGGGAAGGACGAAGGCAGGCCGGTGTATGGAAGTGATGTCAGGCGTGACGGACAGTCGGTACTTACGTCGGGAGGAAGGAGTGCCGGTTGAATTGGGTAAGGGAGCTCAGGGAAAGGAAGAGCCAGGACCCATGGATTTTGTCCACCCCAGGCCACCCCCGGGGTCGCTACGCCCATGCGCAAATCGCCCGTGCCGCAAGTGCAATACCGTGTTAAAAATTTTAAGGTTTTATACTTGCACGTGATAATGACATTCAAGCTGGAGGGGGCTCAAAATAAATTTTGCTTAGAATCACTTTTTTCACTTTCTCATTGTTTTTACCCAAAATGATTGAAAATTCTAATGCAATAGATGTGCAATGCAATGTCACTTGCAAATTTACTTTAGTATTCATCTGCTTCTAAAAAATTAAGACTTCGAATGCCCTGAGATAGGACCATTTTTATCCTAATATCTCGCACAACACACCTGGAACACAATTATAGAACAAAGTGAAAGCAGTGCTATTGAATGTGTGATATATTTTTAATCTTCCAAACTGGCAATAAAGAAATACAACAATCAATAAATACATCCTGAACAACTGGTCACAATGGATAAATTAACAACGGCTAACCTAGAATACGAGTTTAGGCTACCAAATGGTCCATGTGCGCTACCCCACCTGGGTAAATTGTAATACTGTCAGTGAATCAAAAAAAATCTGCATGATGGCAGATGACCTTGAACCTTGATAAAATACTGAAATCATAGATTTGTTGTTGTTTTAATAAAGCAGCTAGAATAATTATTAATAAACCCTTTGTTCTATATTAGATAGAGAGTAAAGCGTTACGTCATCTTTTAGAAATTCATCGTCTCGCATGTTTTGCCGACACAAAGAAAACCTAGAGTACCACCATAGAAAGCAATGCTGCCTCCGCTTCTTCCACATTATACGCGTCAGCCCAGACCATTTTGTGCACCAAGGGGTAAGGTGGAAGAGTAGTAAAATTTCATTGCTACCACATTAGTACATTGTGAGGATCATCGCCTGGGTGATGTAGAAAGTCAGAAGTGGTGCAATTTTTTTTTATTGGGCCAAAAAAGTTCAAAATTGACCCAAATTAAGGTAAAAATCATAGAATGTGGTGATTTCCAACTTCATATAATGAATCGTATTTTAATTTTCCGCACATATAGCGGTAGATTCAAGAAGATTTGAAGAATGTTGGAATCTGGGGTTATTTTTGACCCCAGAAAGGAACAAAAGGGGTCAAAATTGACCCAACTAAGGAAAAACCATAGAATAGACTGGTGATTCCAACTTCATATTAATGTAATAGTATTAAATTCCCCACTATATAGCTGTAAGCTGTGTAGATTCCAGAAAGAATTTGAATGTGGAATTGGGGGGTTATTTTTGACCCCAGAAAGGGCCAAAAAGTGGTCAAAATTGACCCAACTGAGGTAAAAATCATAGAATGGGTGAGTATTTATTCCATCTTAAACAAATATTATTTCATTCCCCACTCTTATAAGCAGAAGATTCCCAGAAGAAATGGAATGTTGAAATCTAGTGTCAATTTGACGCCATAAAGGGTGAAAGAGGGCTTAAAATTGACCCAATAAGGTAACAATCATAGAATGGTTGATGTGACTTATAACACTTTAGAAGAAAAAGCGTAGTATTTCATTTTCCTTTCTTCCTCCACTTATGCAGATTCAAGAAGAATTTAATGTTGGAATCTATCTGGGGTAAAATTGACACAGAAAAGGCAAAAATAGTTCAAATTGACCACCCAAATATGGAGTCAGTAAAACTTAAAATGGCAAGGTTATCCTTCCACTAATATGCATGTAAGCCTTCAAAAATAACGGTATGTTCTTAGAAAAAGGGCCTATTTACGGACAAATGCGTCCTTCGGGTCCTGCCTTCCTTCCGGGATGGCATGCAGTCGTGAGTTGGTAATTCATGATGTTCTTTCCTTCCAGCTTTTCGTTCCGTAATTATTTCATACGTCATTACTTAATTGTTGAGTTAATTGCGGTACAGTATTGCAATATAACTTATTACCTTCCTGTCTTTCTTCCTTAAGTCCTCTTCTTCCTTCTTTCATTCCTCATGCTTACGTGTTAGGTGATTGCTTATTTCTGTCGTGCCTCCTCTTTGTGAATGTTTTATCTCTCTCAGGGCCCTTAGAGCCCAGGACCCATGGGATTTGTCCACCACAGGCCACCCGGTAGCTACGCACTGCCGAATCGCAGTGCCCCGCACTGTGCAATACCGTGGTTAAAACATTTTTAAGGTTTTATACATTGACGTGATAATGACATTTCAAGCTGGAGGGACGCCTCCAAAATAAATTTTGCTCGAATCTTTTTTCACTTTCTCATTGTTTTTACAAAATGTAAATTCTAAGCATAGATGTGCAAGCAATGTTCACTGCAAATTTACTGTCTTATTGCTTCTAAAAAATTAAGACTTCGAATGGCCTGAGACCTTTTATCCCTAATCATCTCGCACAAAAAACACACCTGAAGAACCAAACAATTATTAGAACAAAGTGAGAGCAGTGCTATTGAATGTGTGATATATTTTAATCTTCCAATGGCAATAAAGAAATACAAACAGATCAATAAATACCTAAATGAACAACTGTTAACAATGGATTAAATTAACAAAGGCTAACTATACATAGTCTAGGCTAGCAAATGCGTCCATGTGCGTACCCGGGTAAATTGTATACTGCGTGAATCAAAAAAAAAAATCTGCAATGATTGCAGATGACCTTGACCTTGATAACATCACTGAATCATAGATTTGTTGTTGTTTTTTAATAAGCAAGCTAGAATAAATTAATAATTAACTCTTTGTTCTATATAGATAGAGAGGTTAACGCGTTACGTCATCTTTAGAAATTCATAGTCTCGCAGTTTGCCGACCACAAGAAAACATGAGTAACCAACAATAGAAGCAATGGCTGCCTCCGCTTCTTCCACATTAGTACGTCAGCCAGGAACCAGTTTTGGGCACCAAGGGGTAGGTGGAAGAGTAGAAAATTTAATTGCTACCACATGTTAGGTACATATGTGAGGATCATCGCCTGGGTGATGTAGAAATCAGAAGTGGTTGGTGCAATTTTGTTATGGGCCAAAAAAGGTCAAAAATTGACCCAAATTAGGTAAAAAGATAGAATGGTGATTCCAACTTCATATAATGTAAATAGTATTTATTTTCCGCACATATAGCTGTAGATTCAAGAAGAATTTGAATGGTGGAAATTGGGGTTATTTTTGACCCCAGAAAGGACCAAAAGGGGTCAAAATTGACCCAAATAAGGGGAAAAACCATAGAATGCGATGATTCCAACTTCAGAGTAAGGTAATTAGTATTTAATTTTCCGCCACTATATAGCTGTAAGCTGCTGTAGATTCAGAAGAATTTGAAGTGAATTGGGGGTTATTTTGACCCCAGAAAGGGCCAAAAGGGGTCAAATGACCCAAATGAGGTAAAAATCATAAAATGGTGATTGTATTTATTCCATCCTTAAACAAGTATTTATTTCCCCCACTCTATAGCAGTAACGAAGATTTCAGAGAAATGGAATGTGAAATCTAGGGTCAATTTACTCCGAAAAGGGTGCAGAGGGCGGAAAATTGAACCAAATAGGTAAAAATCATAGAATGGGATGTACTTATTAACAAACCTTATAGTAATAAAATGCAGTAGTATTTCATTTATCCACTCTATAGCAGTTCAAGAGGGAATTTGATGTTAGAATCTATCTGGGGTCAAAAAGACCACAGAAAAGAGAAAAGGCAAAAAAGTTCAAAAATTGACCCAAAATATGAGTCACTAAAACTTAAAATGAACCAGGTAATAATTCCACTTAATATGCATTTTAAGCCTTCGAAAATGAAACCTATTAATATAGTGGTAGTAGATAATAAACTAAAATTTTACAGTTGGGCAAGATGCACCCCAATTTAATAGTTTATCTTGATGAATCGCTTGACTCCATACCCATTGTATTAAATATCTTGCCCGTATCCTTTCAACCAGTTTTGATATGAGGGCTAAAAACGTGAGTTATTGAAGCCTCCTAAGAATGTGTACAATAATAAATTCTATCTAAGATATATCTAATAATATCTGTTACATATTTAAAAAAACGTCCTACGATTTCACAGAGTAAATGAGAACAATATTAACCTTTCAAGACACAAATATTATATATATTCTGATCACTTCCTGTAAATCTGTTGATCCCGGGGAGGCTATAAGGCCAGTAAGAAAATAAAACATTTGATCGTTCAGACTTTTGAAAAAAAAAGTTGTGAGGGGTCCTTTATTATTTGTTATTCTATTTTTTTTAAAGATGGCCGCCATGTCTAAGATGGCCACCATGATTATTGAAGATTTGCGTTCGCGTGTGGAATAGAAGTATGTAGAAGGTTGAAGAAATTGCTCACAAAATGAGGATACTCTTTAAAAATAGGTATGAGATTTCAATCGCGCTCCAGATATTTTTGTGACTTCATTTTCCCATTTTTTTTTTTTTTTTTTTTTTACTTTGTTGCTTTTTTTTTAAAAAAAATAAGAAATAAACAAAATCGAGGTGCGGCGTACAAAATCGGAGCGGGCGGGGTGCCGATCAAAAGGTTTGTTTTTTTACTTGGCCTAGAGAGTGCAGTTTTAATTAATTTGACTCCAAAATTGACCCAGAAAGCGGCCCCAAAAAGGGTCAAAGTAGACCCCAAAAGAGTGTGAATTAAAGCTATCAATTGGGCAATTATATGAAATTTAAATCTTTTGAAAAAACAATGGAATAGACAAATGTTTGCAATTTTTGTCAGCTGGCAACCACATAGATTCCTGCATCAATTGACGAAACGATTGCCATGTTGTTGGAAAAAGGGGACAATATTCATCATCATTTTTTTACGTTTGTCGAAATCGTGGCGTACCCGTTCTTTGCAAAACGTCTGTATCATGTATTGCTGCTCCCACTTCAAAAGTAAAGCTGGTATATCTGCTGCATAGTACATCAGAGTAGGTAAGTGGATTCTGCTACCTCTACTGGACAGGGAAGACTCCACAGAATAAAAGGTATGCTATAATCTGGTCCTTGGCTCGAAAGCAATCCCCAGCGAACTGTGCTCTATTCTGTGCCACAATTGGTAATAGGAGGTATTTCCCCATAGATCCGAAATTCGGTAGGATGTTTTTTGCAGGAGTATTTTCAACTGGCATGAGTTGCCTGACTGGTATAAAGTACCACTTAAAAGTCCATGCAGCTTCCCCTTAGATTCGTCAATGTTTTGCACCATACAGTAAGATATTTCACACAGGGCTGTAGAAGGCAATCTTAGTTGCTCTGGAGACAACAGGACTTTCATATTATACTTAACAATAATAGTAAAACAGCGGTGATAATTTCAGGCAGAAATAAACCAAAGATCAGATTTAACAACAGTTTAGGATAGCTTTCATTATGACAGACCAACTGTTTCTCTCCTACTGGATTGTTTTTACCAAGTTTCAGCGAAAAAAGACTGAAATTGTGGCATATTGGTGGTGGGTTAATTTTTTGACTAATTTAGGGCTGGACCATTTGATCCCCTTTTCAAAAGTTTTTCATTGCGATGCGTAAAAGGAAACACTAACATTAGGGAGAGAGGCGCAATTCTTTTCTAAGGGGGACTTCCCCAAAAAATTTACAAAGGGGAAATTTGGTCCCCCAAAATTAAAAGGGGGCAATATGGCAAAGTGAACTTTTACCTACATATTTCGCTCGCAAAATCTATTTTGGATTCTTAGGGGTTATGAGGACTTTTTTGGAATGGGAGCGGCAGCCTCCAACAATGGTTACAAGCCTGAAGTGCTGCATTATTTACCAATTTTAACGAGCAAGACTGCAGATATGTAACCCCAGTGCATTAATTGCGTGAATTTCGTATTTTGACCAAAGAGTGTTAATTTGACCAGTATATCCAAAGTTTGGCAATTATGGATGGTCACTACTGATGGATGAAAGGGAATAAAGGTGTTAAATGGCAATGATTATTGAAATTACTGCCTTTAATATTGAAACATATGCCATACCAATACAATTTTCCTGTTTTTATCCATTTTTTTTTGAAAAACGGTCATTTGTTTCACCTTTTGGCCATTTTTGGGGTTTACATCAAATTCTTCAATCTACAGCTGTGGGCAAATAAACTATAACTATTACATTTTAAAATTAAGATGGCAGCTAAATTAATCACCAGGTTATGATTTGTACCATATTTGTGTCCATTTTTTAACCCTTTTGGCCCAGATTCCAACATTCAAATTCTTTTGAATCTACTAGCTAATAGTAGGGAATTAAATAGTACATTTCATATGAAGCTCAAAATAAATAAATCACCATTCTATGATGTTTAGCCAATTTGTGTCAATTTTGACCTTTTTGGCCCTTCTGGGGTAAAAAAATAACCCAGATTCCAACATTCAAATTCGTCTTGAAATCTACAGCAATATAGTGGGGACAATTAAAATATTACATTAATATGCAGTTGGAATCACCTTCTATGATTTTTACTATTTGGGTCAAAATTTTTGGCCCCTTTTTTGGTCATTTCTGAGGTTTAAAAAATAACCCCAGATTCCAACATTCAAGTCATCTTGATATACAGCAATATAGTGGGGAAAAATTAAAAACTATTACATGATATGAAGTTGGAATCACATATTCTATGATTTTTTTACCGTATTTGGGTCAAGTTTGACCCTTGTTGTCCTTTCTGGGTCAAAATTACCAGATTCCCAACAATCAAATTTTTCTTTGAATTAAGCTATTATTAGTGGGGGAATTTATTATAATACACTTCAATATGAAGTAAGAATAAATAAATCACAATTCTATGATTTTTACCTAATTTGGGTCAATTTTGACCTTTTTGCCCAGAAAAACAAAAAAATAATTGCAACCACTTATGATTTCTACATGATCCACACATTATGTCCGTAACAGCTGGTACATTGGCATTTCTAACGACCACTACCCTAACTCGAAAACTAGAGCCCTTGTTCAAAGTGTGCTGACGTACTAACATACTGTGGTGCCGCTTTGCATATACACTAATCGGTAGTGATTCATATTGATACAAATTGATGTATGGGTTAGAGGTGCAAGGTGTAATAATAGGGCACCTGGATCATTGTGCTGAGATACTCTTTTTTGTCCCATAATGCAATGCGCGCTGAGGTGAAAGATGTATTCATTGAGGCGAGTGTATTAAAATCAAGGACGACTGACGTGTCATTTATTCGTTGTGTGGCCATGGGTAGGACAAAATTTAACCAACCCAATAGCACCCAACATCCAACAACTGATATTTTGCCGGAGTGTTTGTTTCGAATTGACCTTATGTGTGTTATACAAGCCCCAAATATTATTATTCCGTGCAATATTCAATGTCAGGCCAAGCACGGACGAATGGTTTGAATGGGCTTCACCCCCTTGTTCATACAAAATCTCACCCAATTAAGCTTGATGTGTAAATGAAAGGGTTTTCACATACTAATGTTATCCAGGTATAGATACAAGTATGCCAATTAAAGGGATAAACTCTTAGCAATAGACTAAACAATGGGAAGACAGTGGCGTAACCAGCGGTCCCCCCCCCCCCGGACAACCTAAAATGGGGACGGAGAGCTAAGAAATGGGGAGAGAAGAAGGGGGAGACAGGGGAAAAATATGGGTCTACCCGGCGAGCGATAGTGAGCTGGAAAAAAAGCCCCCCCCCCCCCCGGAGGCTCAGGTTGGTTACGCGCCTGGGGAAGATCTTGTTTTCTTGCTTTGAAAATGGTGAATTGTTGTTTGGATTTGTGATATCACATGGCCCATTGTTATAAATAGATTAATTGATTAATCCGTTGGTTGAAATATTCAAAAAAAATAATATTTATCCAATAGTAAATCCCATAGGAATGGAGACAAAAAGGGTGTGCTTTCAAAAAACCGCCATATATCATTTTTTCAGTCGATTTCTTTCCATTTATTTTCAACATATGAAGTATATTAAAGTGTTTCATAAAACAACAACAAATCTATATACATTGATTGCCTTAAGGTCAAGATCATCTTTAATTCCTTTTGCACTTTTTTTTTTGATCACGTAGTAGTTTTGGTACGGGGTACTATTATTTCATGCCGTTTAATTGACTTATTCAGATTTTACAGTACTGTAAAACTAACGTTCCATTTCTTTAGTACATGACTTTAAAGGGCAGTACAAGGGTACAAATCGTGTTTTGTTTGCACACGAATTTCTGGTTTTTTGCATTTTAATTATGAAATCGCTCTGTTGCCAAGAAGTGTCTTCGTCCATTAGCTGCCGTATTCTTTTTGAAGAAAATGCAAGTACTTGCCAAAAAATATATTATGGTGACACCCTAATCAATGTCTACAATAATGGGCTTCATTCACAAAAGGTGCAAGTCAAATAAAAACAATAACTTTGCTTAAAAAACGGTGTATATCCCTGTAAATCAACCAGATCGAGTTTACATACATTAGGTAATTCAATAATCTATACGTGAAGATGTCATATCAAGATGGGTAAATCCAACATGGCTGGAAAGGCATTGATTATGAATGCATATTGGACTTAAACCTGTTGGAACCTTGTATCCTAAGTACTGATTATGCATCATGGATGTTCACAACCCCTCTGATTAGGCCCTAATGCTGTGTATCCGAAACTACTCTAATTGAGTTATAGTGATATACGCAAACATTACATTTCTTGGCTATATGTTATGATTTTGTGCCATTTTGGCGCCGCTTCAATGTTTATTGATTTGATTGATTTACAATTATTGAAACTATTCATACTGGTTCAATTAACATATTGATTATTATATCCAAAGTTACCGATTCAACGGTCAAAGGTGATCTATCAGCTGCTTGTTGTATTGGCGGCCATATTGAATCGCTTAATTTAATGAATCATTTTAATTTTACCGTCATCGTTCATCGTCCAATTACTTGGTATCAAAATCTAAGTCTTTCCGACCGAAGTCCAAATTTGTTTAAGTCCGAAGGCCTTGCTCGCTACTTACCAATTGTTGACAACAAAGACGGCAGATCTACTATCGATTTTGAACAAGCAATGGTGCTGAGTGATCAGTATTGTAAAATGTTATATTCTGACATGCAGGTTTCTTTAAATTTAAACAATTGAAAGAGATTGTTCAAAAAGTCACATCCAAACCTTTTCCCAACCATGATTGTTTCTTTTGTTTTGACGCTTTAAAAACCAAGTCTTTGAACTTCTGATGACCTTTCAACTTCCAACTTTCCAAATGTGGTTTTTTTATTTTTGTTTTGCTGTTGTTTTCCTCTTACTGAAAAATAAATTTCTCAAATGGTTATTAATTGTCAATTATTTAGTGTATCAAAAAGTGCCCATCTATTATCTAAATATTAAAAGTAACTTCTTAATTTGGCACGTCCGTTTTACCAAGCCCCTAAACAAATTGGTAAGTGATAATCCAATGGATAATCTTTTCGAACTTATTAATTCGGACTTCGGTATGCTACCAAATCTCAGACGTTTGACTGAACACTCTTGCAGGGTTTTGCATTGTCTTGGCTTATAGTTCTGTGTACGTAACTTACCCACTAAAGCCTAACTTTCCCCACTCCCGATCCATTAAGAGTATTATTAGCGTACTTATTGGCATCCCCCCCATTCCATACAAGAGTAACTTGAAACAAATCTTCATGGCATTTTCTGTACATGAATGTAGACTAGTATACTTAAGGTCACGAAAAAAGAAAACCCAGTTGTACGGGCCCGTCGACTGACCCAGAATATCTGTTTTGGGAGATTTCTTAATTTGCGAAAATCATGTAGAATTAGTTTTTTTCAAAACATAAGACTTTTGGCTGAAATTTTCAGAAATAAATGATACTTTTTGTTTCCTTCTTGTACAAAAAAAATTTTAAAGGAGGATTCGTTTTTACCACAAGACAGAAAAAAAATAAATATGTTTTTTTAAAAAAAGATAGTAATAATAAAAAAAGAAGGAAGAAGAAGAAAGAAGAAGAAGGAAAAAGCCGGCCTATCGACCCCATGGAAGGTCCGTCCCCCCGTAAAACAGGGTTTTCTTTGTTCTTGGTCTAATGTACGATTTGGCATCCATTTCATAACATAACAAGAGTCACTTGAATACAAAAAAAATCGTCATAAAAATGGCATGGCATTTTTGTACATTACATGTATAGTGAAGAGCACGAAAAACAAAACCCACTTTTACGTGCCTGACTGACCCGGAATTTCTATTTTGGGAGATTAATTAAATTGAGAAAACCATGTAAACTTTTTTTTTATAAAGATATAAGACTTTTGGCTGATTGTTTTCTTCTTTTATTTAACGTAAGTTAAGAAGCATCAGATGATTTGTGCGTAGTTGTTGTGGTTCTTTTTTGCCAACAGAAAGAAAAAAATATTAATAGAAGAGAGAAAACAGGGCCCGACCGACCATACTTGGAAGGTTCGTAAAACAGGGTTTTCTTTGTTCGTGGCCTAAAAATAAAATTCGTTCTACATGGCAACAAATTTATAACAAGAGTTACTTCAGTTCAAACAAATCAAAACTTGTTAATTTTTTTTCTTTATAAGAATCACAGATAATGGTAACAATATTATTCTCTTTCAGCTTCGACAGCATCTACTGTAATACACAGAAAATCTAACTGGGAATTTCAAACAAGCAAACAAACAAAAAGGCCGCGGTTTAGCCATCGTTTTAAAACAGAATGCAATACTCATTCTCTTTCCAGGTAACTTGTAGAACTCAGTGGCAAAAGAGTAGTAACTATAAAAGTTATTTCTGATTACAAAAATAAATCACCTCATACACGATCAAAGAAATTAAGGACAGTCGGCTTGTATTTTGTCGCGAATGGGGTTGTAACTCTGTTTCATACGGAATAGTTGTGAAATAGAAAGACTTCAAAAAAAGTGTTGAGCCATTGGTTCTTTATCAGATGACGAGTTTAATCGTGCTTAAATTAACTAAAGATCTTTGTGATATGGAGTAAAAAAGGGTTTAGGGGTTTTCGTCCCTTATCATCAAGTTCTTTAAAGACACTATCAGTGATTCACCCGAATAATATGCAATTAATGTCAAATAAAATATTTTAACTGTTTCAATATCAATTGATATTCAAAATGTATAAAGGACTGATATTATCATATTTGTAGAATATAGGGTCAATTTGTGACGTTGATGAAATTTTTTGTCTTCAAAAAGTGTTCATTTTCAGACAACTTTTCGTTTCAAGAAAAATCAAACCAAGATATCAATTTTGCGTCTGCAAAATTATACAAACTGACTCCAGATATTTTTTACCATAGAGGTTATAATTTTTGGCTCTTCTTCCGCATTTTTTTTTCATCCCTAAAATATTTTTTCCATATTTTTGGGCATCAAATTGGGGTCCACATCTTTGAACCGGTGGTCTAAAGTTGGATTGGTCCGTTTGAAAATATAAATTTTTCATCTGATAGAGGCCGTTCACACAAAACCCTATCTGTAAAGTTGCTCGCCGATATTCACCTGTTTTTGATGTGAGAGCTAAAACCGGTGAATTTTGTAAACCCATAGAGTACTGTGTAAAATAATATTGGGTCGACCAACATTGAGTACTTTTCGCTCTAAACATCCAAACCAATCCTCATTTAGCCCTAAGTTTCACAGGGCAAATGAAAAACACTTCTGATACCAAAATTTTTTAACCATTTCGGTAAAATCCTGGGGTCCCTGGGGAAGAGTCTAATTAGCCACGTGCCATTGCGCTTCAACACTTAAGTGCCTGGGGGTTCCTAGGGACCCTCCAAATTTGTTTTCCGCGCTGGCCGCTTTACGCGTGGGTTTTCGCGCTGAAATTTTTTTGTATTGTCAGACTTTTAGTGCGTCTTCTTTTATAGCCAAAAAATTAAAATCGGCCAAGCCGTTAATGATTAATTAGTGAAGGGTCCCTACGGACCCCCCCCCCCCCTTGGGCATAACGGAAGGCATTTTGAGAATATTTTAAATATAAATAAGACCTAGAACCAAGCAATTTTTTTTTGCTGATATAAGTTCACACATACATTAGGTAACTATTATTAGTAACATTAAAAATAATTACAAACCCTTTATGTTGCTGAAAACAAACATTTCAAACATGTACGTTGCCAACCGTTCTTTACAACTCTATGGGAAATTACGTGTATTTTGCCACACCCGTAAAATACAGGATTCCCTAAAACTCTGGTTTTTTGTGTTAATATGAGTACTTTGGTCTTCGAGAATAGATATTACATAAAATACGTTTTCAAAAAGTTTGAGTAACGCAAATGCTCATTTGGAATTTTTTTCCGTTTTTCCCCATTTTTCGCGTGTTTGAAACATGTTTTTGGCCCTAATTTTGCAGCAATAACAATTCATTTTTTATTGCTGATTTGGAGGTTTCTTATGCCCTTCACATGTGGGTATAAATTTCGTACAAAATTCCCTCGGGAAAGTGGTTTCCTTGGGGGGGTTCCTCATGGCACCCCCCCCCCCCCCCCCCTTGGGCACCACGGAGTGAAAACCCTTGTTCACTTAATTTTAATTAAACCCGACTTTGTTTTGGTTGCGACTGATATGTGACTCTCTTCATAGGGAATTGTTTACATATAGATAGACTTCCCCAATTCAATTGTGAATTTATTTCAGCAACCTTAAAAATTATGAATATAATGTAACATATGGGGCAAAAAGTGTTTCGAGGTTTTGAAATCCCATGCCCTTTTCATAATCTATAGGCTAATATTATTAAACTCTTGCAAATGCTACTAATTACTTCCTCTACAATTTACAAAAATGCTTTCCATAATCTATTTCTTAAGCCAATACCCCCCCCCCCCCTATAAATTGCGTACGACCGTATTTGAGACCAACAGCATGCTTTATGGTAACCTTAATGTCTAAACTTTTATATCTTGATGTTATTAAATCAGTCTGAGTTTAATCGTGCTTAAATTATAAAGATTTTTTTTAATATAAGACAAAAATGGTTTGGGGTTATGAGTCCTTATCATAAATATCTTTAATAAATTAGGCTCAATTCTCTACAATTCACCCGAGTTATTTCCATCTATTTTAAAGCAATCCTTATGAAATTGCCGTTCAATAGTATTATTCGCCACACCAAAAAAACCTTGGTAATTTAAAGAAAACTTTCAATATGGCCTACTACAAGGATTGCCCAGAAAAACTGAAGGAATTATGGAATATCTTTACAGGTTTAAACTTTATGGCTTCTCTGCACTTCGCGTCAATCTAACGACAACGCGTTCCCTCTACCTCTTGGCTCAAATTATTTTCAGACCCTTCTATATCATTTGAACCTATACAACGTTGCATTCCATCTTTTAAAAAATTTAAGTAAAGTAAGTTTTATTCGGAGTGATGACCCTAATGCTATTTTCGGAGTAAACCGACCCCTTCGGAAAAACGACCGTCATGTTATTTTCGGAGTGATGACCCTTATGTTCTTTTCGGATTGATGACCCTTATGTTATTTTCGGAGTGATTACCCTATGTTATTTTCGGAGTAACGACCCTCTCGGAAAAACGACCGTCGTGTTATTTTCGGAGTGTTGACCCTTCGGAAAACGACCGTCCGTGTTATTTTTCGGAGTGATGCCCTTATGTTATTTTCGGAGTAACCACCCGTCGGAAAACGACCGTCGTGGTATTTTTCGGAGTGATGACCCTTAGGTTATTTCGGTGATGACCCTATGGTCATTTTTCCCGGAATAACTACCCTTATATTATTTTCGGAATAATGGCCCTAATGTTTTTTCCGGAATAATGACCCTTCGAAATGACTGTCTAGTATTTTCGGAACTCTGACCCTTCGAATAATGACCCTCATGTTTTTTTCGGAATAATGACCCATCGGAATAACGACCCTTCGGAATAATGAGCCTCGTTTTTTTATTTTCCGGAATCATGATAATGCAACTTCGGAATAATGACTAGCCCCCTTGCTTCTCATGAATACATGTACAAGTACGCTGCCTATGGTATGCGTGTCACATGGTTGTTTTTTCAAGGCAGGTTATGATAGGGGACCCATATCCTACTATGTACTGTTTTGTGAGATATATCTTCACTATGATGGTTTGACTGACAAGTAACATTATAATACTGAAAACGGAATCGGGATAGATTTAGTGATTTTTGGAAATAGTAAGATTTTTTGTTTTTGTGAAAAATGCACATTGTGAAATCCCTTCTCCTCTGATTTTCCATTGTTCACCCGGTCCTATGTAAATTCAAGGTCATTCACTTAATGGTACTGCACTTGCGCACTGAACTGCCAATAATTAGGAGAGTTAAAGAAAAAAATTAATGATGTTTGTTATTATGTGAAGACTTTTAAATGAAGTTTGGAACGATCAAGACATGATTAAATATTTCTCTCTTTTAATTCATGAAGGATTAATTTCATATAAACTCTACTAGTTCATTCACTGTATGTTACTCCACATGGCGCACACCGAACTCTGCAATAATTATGATAGTTAAGAAAATTATAATGATGTTTGTTATTATGTGAAGAAACCTTTTTAATAAGTTGAGGAACGATCAAGACATGATTAACAATATTTCTCTCTTTATTCATCACGAGTAATTTCATGTAACTCTAGGTCACTCACGGTATGTTACTCACAGGCGCAACCACCGAACTGCAATATTTAGGAGCAGTTAAGAAAATTATATGAATGCGTGCGTTATGTATGTGAAGATTTTAATGCATTGGAGCGAGGAAGACATTACATATTTTCGCTGCAATTTGTTTTTTTATGGAGAGATTGAATCCATGTTGAATATTACCTAGATATTATATTTTATAAATGTTAAACAAGGCTAATGTTCCGTCTAAATGATAGGAAAGTTGTTATTTTCTCTTTATTGTTTTAGAAATATTATAGGGTGAATAAAATAAATACTAATATTAAAATAACTTCTATTTTAATTAAGATAATTACATTCTGTAAGGGATAGTTATGAACATGCTCTCATAGGGAATAATATTATGACTTAACTCTAGAATAAGAACGGATTGGATTTATTATTGTATGATGAATGATAATAACTTGGAACATATTGCCCCTCCTTTTAGAGTAGTGTTAAATGTGAATTTAAGACTGCGGTAACTCACATCATGCGATGGTGACATGAACGTAGGGTGGTTGGTGTGAGAAACTAAAATTATACGCCATGTAAACCTTAGTTATTACTATGTACTAACCACGTTTATTTCAGCAAAGATTAAGATGAGATTTTGGTGGGTTCCATACAAGACATGTGCCACATCCAAATGTCACAATTAAAATTGTCACATCCAAATGTTCACATAGTCACATATAAATGTCACAAAATGTCAACAAATTATAAAGTCACAAATGTCACCCATTTATAATGTCCACCATTAATGTCACAATGGTAGATGACAATGCATGCGAGGCAGCACCTCACTGTAGTGCTCGGCGTCTTGTTGAGTAATGGCTTAGTCCTCAATAAATATTATTGACATGCATGCAAAACGGCAGGCACCGTCACCGTAGTGCTCGGCATCTTGTTGGAGGTAATCAATTTAAGATAATTACCATTCTGTAGGGATAGTTAGGGACATGCTCTCATAGGGAATCATATTATGACTTATACTATATAATAGACGGAAGATATGGTTTATATTGAGATTGATTGAGATACTGGAAAACATATTCCCCCTCCCTTTAGAGTTTAGTGTTAAATGTGTAATTTTAGACTGGCTGTAACTCACACTCATAACGAATGGTGACATGAACGTAGGTGGGTTGGTGTGAGAAATCAAAATAATACAGCCATGTAAAACTTAGTTTTATTATGTCTAACCACGTTTATTCAGCAAATAGGTCAATGAGATTTTGGTGGGTTCCATACCAGACCTGTTTCACATCCAATGTCACAAATTAAAATTGTCACAAGGTCCATGTCACAATATCAACATATTATAATGGTCACAAATGTCACAAATATAATGTCACAATATGTCACAATTAGTAATGTCACCATTAATGTTACAATCAATGTAGCATGACATGCATTCGAAAGGGCAGGCACTTCACGGTAGTGCTCGGCTCTTGTTGGAGGTGAGCGCTTTAGCCTTCAATAAATAATATGTGACAAGCATTCAAAAGGCAGGCACCTCACTGAGGTGCTCGGCATCTTGGTTGTGGAGTTATAAATGCTTAGCCTTCAATAATATTACGTGTACCATGCTTGAGAAAGGGAGGCACCTCACTGTAGTGCCGGCGTCCTTGTTGGAGGTATGGCTTAGCCTTCATAATATTATGTGACAATGCCTGCCAAAGGCATGCACCTCACGGTAATGCTCGGCATCTTGTTGAGGTATAAATGGCTTAGCCTTCAATAAATATTATGTGACAATGCTTGAGAACGCCAGGCACCTCGCCGTAGTGCTCGGCGTCTTGTTGAGGTATAAATGGCTTAGCCTTCAATATATATGTGACAATGCATTCGACAGCAGGCACCTCACTGTAGAGCTCGGCGTCTTGTTGGAGGTAAAATGGCTTAGCCTTCAATAAATATTATGGTGACAATTTCATGCACAGGCAGGCACCTCACTGTATTGCTCGACTTCCGTTTTGGAGGTATAATTGCTTAGCCCTTCACTAAATAGTGACAATGCATGCAACAGGCAGGCACCTCACTGAGTGCTCGCGTCTGTGTTGGAGGTTAAATTGGCTAGCCTTCCCCACACCCAATAATTGTGACATCATGCGAAGCGGGCAACTCACTGTAGTGCTCGACGTCTTGTTGGAGGTTAAATGGCTTTAGCCTTCAATAATATGTTACAATGCTGCAAAATGGCAGGCACCTCACTGTATTGCTCCGCGTCTTGTTGGAGTAACTGGGCTTTAGCCTTCAATAAAAATTATGTTGACAATGCATGCGAAGGCAGCACCTCACTGTAAGTGCCTTCGCTTCTTGTTGGAGGTAATGGCCTTAGCCTTTCATAATATAAAATGTGACAGAGCATCATGGCGTTGAGTAACCAATGGGACGATGAACATCAGGTGGCGACGATACTGTGGGGCTTGACGAATGTCCACGAAGACGCAATGTTGTCTGGTTGAACCCACTGGTGTCGCCTTTAAAATGTTATTAATATATGATGTGGTGTAAAGAAATATCAAAGCTTGTGTGTAAATACAAACATATTGCACCCCAGGTGTCATATGGTTGTATTTGCGATTGCCGCCGTGCTAGAGGGGGAACCTATGCCCAAAAAGTGTGTTCCTATTGTGTTGTTGTCAATTCAAGACTCCCACCCGGTTTAAATACAAACGTATGCACCCCCAGGTGTCATATGGTTTGTATTTACGATTGCCGGCAAGTGCCTAGAGGGGGGAACCCTAGCCCAAAAGTTGATTTTTGCCATTGTGTTGTATAATTTAGAATTATCAAACTTATGTGTTTAATGAAACATATTGCACCCAGGTGTCATATGGTTTATTTAACAATTGCCGGCCAGTGCCGAGAGGGGAACTCTGCCCCAAAAAGTGGTTTGAAGCAAGGGTAATGTAAATTAGGTATGCAAATTAAAGTGTGCAACTTAGTAATAGGTTTTTATAAAGAACATTAATCGCAGTTTGGCCTGTATCCTGTTCTAGGTACTTGACGTTGTGATTTAGTCTGACGACGGGCGAAGGCTGGTTGTAATAAAATACTAAAACTGATTTACCGAGTCACGTGCGTCATCAAGAGGTCGCAAGGTTCTGTCCCTTGCAATTTACCCGCGAGTCCTCCGGGGCGCTCCGCTCCCTCTACAAATATCCTTATGGATAACAATCTTAAAACATTGTCTAGTATTATAAGTGGGATGAAATTAGCCTAATTTGAAGTGGCCAATGGTTGTGAAAACGGTTGTATATAAGTCAAGTTTACTTTATGAATATTTTAGTAATGTTTACAAAGTTGTGACTGCCCACCATTTACATACACTATTTTGATAATTGATGAAAAACAATAACTGAACATCCCATGTGAACACTACCATAGTATTATTACACATGTGGACTATTTATCATCTATGAATAAATTCATCAAGTGGTTCACTTTTTTCCCCCGCAATTTGTCTTACCTTTTGGAAGTCTGGATTTTTAAAAATCAACGACCAAGCCAAAAACAAAACCACTGCCTTGTGAACAATACCCCATCTGATCTGGGTCATTGCTATACCAATCCCATTACCATATATGCATACATAGGCTTGTTTGATTTGACTTGTCATGCTTTGAATCTTGGGTCAATGTTTATTGCATGGTGCTATGCCGGTGGAATGCCATTGGCTATTTTATAAGTACCCAAATCTGCTGTCTCTTTTTCCTTAATATTTTGCAACACTTTTTAATCAAAGTTAAGCTCGATCATATAGCAAGTACAGCTGGTGGCCACGATTTTAGGGGACGACAAGGGTGAGGAGGTTTTTTTCCTTCCTTTCCTCACCGCTTTTCCCTCCTCACCTGAAAGAGTACTCGAAACACCCCCACTCAAAATATGAGACCCATAATTTAAACTGAAAAAAATCAATTTTACACTGAATCAACGATTTCTAACCCCCCTTACACTCCTCCTGTACATGCCCTCGAAAGTTTTTTGAAATAAGGTTTTTCCAATTCGGAAGACTTGCAATGTGAATAATACATTGGATTGCCATTAAGAAATAAGTATTCTCAAGTATCACACATGCTAGCACAAGAGTTCAGATGTTATCCTGAATTTCAGAATTGATGTTTAGTTTTCACCAAAATCGCACATTTTTTTTATCAATTCCAGCCAATTGTGACATGTTATATTATTTCCCACCAATGGTACTTCTTTAGCTTTTTTTTTGTAATGTTTTAAAAATTCGGCTTATCAAAATTGCATCCATTTTTCAGGAATTTAGCAACGTAGCTGCATGTCTGCAGTCTGAGAGTATTGAAGATAAGAACTAATGCATATCAAGGAATTTTAGCTTTGCTGTCTTAATGTATTTGTTAGAAAAAGCTATACAACTAAAAAATTGCTACAGCAAACTGATATCGGCTACCAAGAATGCGAGTCTGAGCATGGATCTAGTAACAAAGTAACTCTTTTACAACCAAAGAATTAAATCAACACTGATTTAAATCCCTGCATAGTGGCACTAACATGACCGTTACCTTGGGGGGGGGGGGGGGGGGGGGGGGGGGGGGGGGGGGGGTGAAAAAAAATAAGGGGGGGGAAGGGGGGGGGGGGGGGGGTTGTGTTATTTTTTTTTTTTTTGTGTTGTTTTTTTTTTTTGTGGGTTTCCCCCCCTTCTCCCTCCTCCCTTTCTCCCCCACCTTCCCCTCCTTCCCTCCCCTTCCTCTACCGGTGCCCCCCCCCTTTCTCTCCTCCCTCTCGCCTCCTGCGCTCCTGGCCCTCCTTCTCGCTGTCCTTTCCCTGCTTTTTCTCGTCCCTCCCTTCCTTCCCCCTTTCCCTTCCTCCCCCGGCTTGCCCTTTTGTTTTTTTTGTCCCTCCTTTGGCCTTCCCTCCAGTCCCTCTTGTGCCCCCCCCGGGGCTGTCACTTTGCCGCCTGCCTGGTTTCCCCCCCGCGCTACCCTTCCTCCCTGTTCTCCCTTCCCCTCCTCCGTGCCCGCCCCCGCTCCTTTCCCCCTCCCTATCTCTTTTCGCCGGTGGTTTCCCTCTTTTCTTGTGCCCCTCTTTTCGGGGGGGTATGTAACCAGTTGGGTTTTTGATTGAATTTTATTTTTTTTTAAGGTAGGTTGTTTTATGTTAAGGTGTCTCCATATTTTGGGCTGTGGGTAAAATTCATACTTGCACTTTTGTGCAATAACACACCCCCCTAGTAGTAGGTTTCTTAGGCTCAAATTTTATTCGGTGAGTTTTCAAACATCACCTTCGAAATTTCTAGTGGGAAATTCGGTTAGGTTTTCAAACATCACCTTCGAAAATTTTTCTAGGGATGAAATTCAGGTGAGGTTTTTTCCTCACCTTCGAAAATTTCTAGGTGGGAAAATTCGTGAGGTTTCAAAACATCACCTTCGAAAAATTTTGAGGTGATAAATTGCATGTGAGGTTTTTTTCTTTCTTTTTTTTCTTTTCTTCCAGCACCTTCAAAAATTTTCTAGGTGAGGAATTCGTGATGTTTTCAAAACATCACCTTCGAAAATTTGTAGGTTAGAAATTCGGTGAGGTTTTTTAACATCACCATTCGAAAATTCTAACCTTCCAAAATTTCTATGTGAGGAATTTGGTGAAGGTTTTCAAAACATCACCTTCGAAAATTTCTCGATGAGGAAGATCCGCCGAGGGTTTTAAAACATCACTTTCGAAAATTTCTAGGTGAATGAATTCGGTGAGGTTTTTCAAAACATCACCTTCGAAAATTTCTAGGTGAGGAAATTCGTTCCGTGAGGTTCACAAAACTCCTCCGAAGAAATTTTCTAGGTGATTAAATTCGGTGAGGTTTTCCAAAACATCACCTTCAGAAAATTTCTAGTGAGTAAATCGGTGAGGTTTTTCACAACATCACCTTCGAAAATTTCTAGGTGAGGATTTCGGTGAGGTTTTTCAAACCTCATCGAGAAAATTTTCTAGGTGATGAAATTTCGGTGAGGTTTTTCAAAACATCACCTCAAATTCTAGGTGAGAAATTCGGTGAGGTTTTTCAAAACATCACCTTCGAAAATTTCTAGGTGGTGGAATTCGGTTAGGTTTTCAAAACAGCACCTTCCGAAAATTTTCTAGGTAGGGAAATTTCGGTGAGGTTTTCAAAAACACCTTCGAAAATTTCTATGCAGGAAATTCGTGAGGTTTCAAAACCGCACCTTCGAAATTTCTAGGTGAGCACCTAGGTGAGGTTTTTCAAAAAAACATCACCCTTCGAAAAATTTTTTAGGTGGGAAATGTTGGTGGGAAAGGGGTTTTTTTTCAAACATCACCCCGAAAATTTTCTAGTGCTGAATTCGGTGAGGTTTTTGAAAACATCACCTTCGAAAATTTTTAGGTGAGGAAATTTCCGGTGAGGTTTCAAAACCTCACCTTCGAAAATTCTAGGTGAGGACTAGGTGAGGTTTTCAAAACATCACCTTCGAACATTTTTAGGTGAGGAAATTGGGTGAGGTTTTCAAAACTCAACCCTCGAAAATTTTAGGTGAGGAAATTCGGTGATGTTTTTAAAACCTACCGTCGAAAATTTTTTAGGTGCTGAAATTTCAGTGAGGTTTTTTTTCCTCACCTTCAAAAATTTCTAGGTGAGGAAATTCGGTTAGGTTTTCAAAACATCAACCTCGAAAATTTGTAGTTGAGGTGAAATTCGGTGAGGTTTTTAAACATCACCTTCGAAATTCCTAACCTTCGAAAATTTCTAGATGAGTATGTCGGTGAGGTTTTTAAAACATCACTTTCAAAAATTTTCTAGGTGAGGAACGTCAGTTGAGGTTTTTTCCTCACCTCGACAATTTCTAGGTGATGAATTCGGTGATTTTTTCCCCAAAACATCACCCTTATAAAATGTCTTTTCTAGGTGAAGGAAATTCGAGAGGTTTTTCAAAACTCCACCTTCGAAAATTTATAGTGAGGAAATTCGGTGAGTTTTTCAAAAACTCACCTTCGAAATTTCTAGGTGAGGAAATTCGGTGAGGATTTCAAACATCCCTTCGAAAATTTCTAGGTGAGGAAATTCGGTGAGGTTTTCAAACATCACCTTCGCAAATTTTCTAGGTGAGGAATTTCGGTGAGGTTTCAAACAGCACCTTCGAACATTTCTAGGTGAGGACATTCGGTGAGGGATTCAAAACAATCACCTTCGAAAATTTGTAGGTGAGGAAATTCGGTGAGATTTTTTCCTCGCCCTTCGAAAAATTTCTAGGTGAGGAAATGCAGGGGAGGTTTTTCAAAACATCACCTTCGAAATTCTAGGTGAGGAAATTCGGTAGGTTTCAAAACACACTTTTAGAAAGGCGTGTTGGAATTTATTTGGCCGCTGAACATATACCAATGACAGCGGAAGAAAGGAAACTTTGCTATTTTGAAGACGCTATGTTCTGACTTCTATATAAAAAAATTGCTTGGTGATAAAATTCGTTTGCAATGTTTCTGATTATGTGTGAGGATTGTACTATCATTATATTTTTTTTTACTTTATTAGGTGATGAATTTTGGTGATAATGCCAAAAAAATGTGTGCGTTCCCCCCCCCCCCCCCTAAATCGTGCCGTACCTAGCAATTAGAACTGCATACTTTACATACAACGGTTGGCCTCCAGACCATTGCAAACATAAACTAGGCAAATAATGGTTTTTTTTAATTTTAAATATTGTGAGTAAAAAAAATGTATACTCGATTTCATAAAATATTAAAAATACTGTAACAAGATTAGAATTGTTTTTTATACAGAAAACATAAGCTTTTTTATCCACTGTCATTGTAAAAATCAAAAGGTTTTGCTTATTGTAGATTTGGAAATTAACGTAAAGCCGCCAAAAACCATATTGACCACGGTTGTACAATTCTTCACGTCCACAGCAGTAAATCCATTGAGTTACTGTCACCTATGCTTTTAAGGTTAATTCGATGACTTTCCGTTTTTTCTAAAAGTAATCCCATTATCCTAATCCCGCCTAATCCGGACCAATTGTTGGTTGATAATATTCTTACAATAGTCCACTGACAGTAGCGTGCCGGGGCAGGGAAGGGGACGCATTGTCGCCTTCCCATGGGTCTGACCAGGAAAATAAGCTTAAGCTAACGGTAAAGGCATGAAAGCGGGGAATGGAAAGAAGAAAAGGAGTAAAGAAAAGAGGGGGGGGAGAGGAAAGGAGTAAATCTAAGGGAAAGAATCCGACGTTAATGTGTGTTAATGTTCAAATATTGAACCCCCAAAGTTTCCTCCATCAGATTTGAAGGGGTCGGTGAAAAATGTGGGTCAACCGGCTGTAGGGCCTATTGCATCTTGCCTACATATTTGCATTCAAATTTTCCGCGGAAAAGCTCAGATAGCAATCCACCGTTGGCCCAACGTTTGGGGGGGGGCCCCCCCAACGACTCGACTACGTGGGTCAACGTCAACATAAGTACATTGGAGCGCTGTCAAATGTCGTCCAGCCCAACGTTTTGCACAACATCAATTTTTGCCGTTGGCCACGACATTGGGCCAACGTTATGCCGACATCCTACCACAAAAAATTACGTTGGGCCCCAACATCATTTTTGTCCTTCGTTCCAACGATGGACAGCGTCGTATTTTGACGTTTGCCCCCAATGTTTGGCCAGTATTGGGCCAAGTTATCGCCCAACCACATAATAAAACGATGTTTGTCCATGTTTTATAAAATCACTAATTGGTCTTGAGATGAAAAAAAGAACATTTCCATGGTTTTTTCACACTTACAGACACCAGTTGTAGTTCATAATTTTATTTTAGGAACATTATTATATGTAGTAACTGAAAATCGACTTACCTTGAACGGGATCGAACCAGTGACCTTTGTATTAGAGACTGGACGGCTATCCATTTGGCTATAGAAGGGGCAGAACGACTCTACAATGGGCCAGATAAGGAAAAGAGGAGAAGAAAGGGGAAAGAGGAGGGAAAGATAAGAAAGAAAAAGGTACGTTGTTATTTTAATTTCATCGCTTTTTAAACAATCACGTACTAATTTGGTATCTCCAATCTCAATTAGCAGGGTGGGTACAGGTATTCAACTTTAAACATCAGCCTTGTCAATTTTAGGACTTCTCTGTATTTTTTTTATCTTTTAAGAGTAAAATTAGAACTCTCGGACTACTCTTCGAAACAACTGGACTCCCATGGGAGGGGCTACTGCTTGAGGGTGTATGCTGAGGACTTTTAGCCTTTTCCCCAATTTATAGGAAAAGATACCCACTTTTGAGGATGTTGGGCTTTAAAAGTTTTTTTCTTTCAAAATTTGCTGGGCTCAGACACAAGCCCCCAGAAGATCGTGGCATTAACAAATGTGTTTGAGACAGTGTTTGTGAAATGATGACTTTTGCAACCAATTCTTTCAAGAGCCAGACAGGAAATTTTGTATTGTAAGATTAGGTACCCATACTTCTTAGACCAATGGTTCAGTTAGGTAAGTCGGGGGGGGGTTGTCTGCTTAATAAAATGCCCCTTTAAATTAATGCCCCTTTTAAATTAATTACCACAACATGTGAAGATAACTTACTGCCAGAGACAGCGCAATGTTTTGGCACATATCTTTCTAAGAAATTAAAAAAAAGAAAAATTGCTGTTGACATTCAATTAAATACACTAATTCCTATATTTTTTGGGTGTTTTCTAAATCCCTCTATTTTCCCATATTCTGTTTAATTTGGCCCTATATTTAGCCCTATAATTTTTGCAAGGGTTCACTTTTAGCCCCAGACTCTAACGCAATGGCAAAAGTTGGTAAACAGTTACCAAAATCTTAATTGGTGTCGGTGTTATATATACCTCGCGCCCCATGTAGACTAGTCTAGATTAATAGTTAGTATACAAGAACTATGCAGTCAATAATACACCGCCAACTATAGATGGATTCGAACCAATCCAATCTTAGCCAGACTGCAAAACCAGTGAGAGCTAACCACGTGCAGATGTAGAGCTATAGAACTAGCTTGTTCCTTCTTGGATTACAAAGGGCACAATATAATATTCAATTGTAAAATAGCTGCCCACGAAGGTATATGGACAACACACTAAAGACTAATGACTCATAAAAATGGCGATCTACGTCACAGAGCTTCACATAGGTGAAAAAAACCCGAAAAGCTCAAGGAATCCCCGTATCACGGTGAAAACAAAGTGCTCAAATCGGAAAATATAGTCACTGCAAATGCACTGGTTATTTTTACGCACAATGTTTTGCTAAAGCATAGCCCTATTTTTGCTGAAGCCCTGTTCGTTTTTCGGCTCTATGCCTACTAAATTTCCTTTATAATTACGCCTGCGTCCTGAAGTATTACTCATGTTACACAGGGATAGTTTAGTTTAATTAACATCATTTTATTCAATTCGCTCAGATGTCAGTTTAGTGTGTTGCATGTCTTGGAAGATATCGATTAGTTATCCTAAATTGATCAGTGTGTTTCCGTCATAAACAGTATAGTGTTGTGTTACGCATGATCCAATATTTGCATATCATAACATCCCCCTTTTACCAGCAAAGAAAAAGTACCTGTTCTTTGTTTTATGAATTCCAGTACCCGGTACAAATGTGTTGTATATATATCTTGTCGTGTACATGTAGGTAGGCATGTTTTTAAAATACCTAGCATTTGAATTACAATGTGTGATGTGAAATTGTATTGCTTTGTCCAATGTGATTAAACTAGCCCAAATTAGCAAAGGTGTTATTTTTGGTTTTTATGTTTTTTATTTTTTAAACCCAAGATGGGGAAGCTTCACAAACCTATTTTAAAATTTAACAAACAAACAAGATGATGATTGGCAAAGCTCTATCTAACAAGTTTTGCAGATTTGGAGACCACAGGACTAATTCTCCTCTCGGTACCTAGATGGTTTGCGTACACCCTACCGGACCGCGTCATGGCCATTGGGTTCCTGTAAGGTTGCTTTCTTCATCTTCTTCCACTTCTGCTTCCTTTGCTGGCGTGTTGTCGGACGCTTGTCTCCAGGTTTTCGTTTGCTCTGTCTTGAGCTCTTCTCTGGTTTCTACATTGTCCGTGTCAAAAAATGGACACATATTTTCTTTGGGCAACATAAAAGCATAAATGCCTGATAAACAGTATCAGTTGTGTTACGCATGATAAAATATTGCATATCATAACAAGGCCGATTACAATATTTAAATATTAGTCTGCCGGACAACATATTGCCCCAACTTTGGCCTGCCGACCACAACACGCCCAGTTCCCCCACCCTTTCCCCACTTCACCCCCGACTTGGCTTACCAACCATAAACGACCATTCACTCACATTTCCCCCACATCGGTCGCCAATGTTGGCCTGGCCGACCACAAACGACAGTTCCCCACCTTTCCCAACTTCCCTCCGACGTTGGCTTGTCGACAAACCCTTTCCCCACTGTTTTCCCAACTTCGGCTTGATGTTGGTTTTGCCGACCATCAAACCCATTCCCCCCACTGTTTTTCCCAACGTCGGCTTGACGGTGGTTTGCCGACCATCTAAGGACCAATTTCCCCACCGTTTCCCAACATCGGCTTGGACCTTTGGTTGCCGACCAACACACACCATGTCCATTTCCTCCCCCCACCGTTGTCGACGTGTTTTTACGGCAGAAAAGATCAAGTTGTGTTCTGTGATCCCTGCACAGCCGTCGGTACTAACACAACATGTGCATGGGGGGGGGTGGGAAGATTTCCTCTGGGGGGAAGGGTTTTTTGTCGTCTGCCAACAATTTCTAATGATTATTCGCAACACACTGGGCCATATGGAAGAACGGGGATACTTGAATTTCCCCATCTGGATATGGACCCATATAAAGAAGAATAAACAAAACAAACAAACAACACAATTTTTCTACTTGCACGGTAAGCTTATTTACGTCTAGGAAGACTACATATTTTTAGCTCCTCACTACGAGTCCAATGTTCAATCATTGTCCCTTCATGCATAAAATCTGGTGATTTCGTGGACTTAAGTTTAATTCACTCACATGTTAACGGTTCCGTTTCACATGTTTCACTTCAGTGACCTTGTTATCTTTTTTTTCGCATGTTCATTGTCGGCTCTCTACGGGGAAAAACATAACCTTCGCGAAAGAAATCTTATTTCTTTCCGGTTGGCATTTGGTCCTATCCTAAACTATTCTCTGGCGTTTTAGATTTCGGACTCACTTCTAGTTTCCTAGACACCATGTTTATCACAATATATAGCCTAGCCCTAGCTAGGCCTTAAGACTATAAAATCGGATAACAATGTCAGAAGCAGAGACCATCGCTTTACTGGTCATGCCTGCATGCTGGTATTTTTGACAAACGGACGGCACTTAAAGGGATTAGCATCAATAATGCGAAATGGTGAAAAAAATGTGAAATGCATTTCTACTTATAAATCATTGATAAGTGTGTAGCATTCCATAATAACCTGCTTTAATGCGAAACAAACCCCAATATTGAAAAAATGAAAATATTTCAGAAATTGTTTATACCTAACCCACCGCCCCTCCCCCAAATAGACCATACATACACGACGGCATCCTAAAATCTACACTAAACACTGATTGGTGTGACAAACCAGTACAGAATAAACAGAAATCATAATGTTTTTGTTTGAAGTCAAACTGTTTTGGTCGTAGTGAACAATATCATGCTGACAATCTGTGATATTCACTGGGAAAGGATTTTTTGATCTCAGTCGGAATTTAGATACGCAGGTATAGAAATTAAAGAGTCGGGTCAAAAAGTACTCCTTGTCTTTTAATACACGGATTTCTAGCCAACCCCTTGCAGGTTTATGTTCGCTTATCCATGCCGTAACAATCGCTTTAGCGGCTTGACGCTTTGCCGCTGGGTCCCCGCTAGCGATTCTGACATGTTTGCGTAGTGACGTAAATTCATCATCAGAGCGGCAAAGCGTAAGCGGCATGACACTATGTATACCTTTAGTTTTTATGTAAAATCTGACAGTAGATTACTGATTAGATCATTCGTTTGACATTGTTATCGTTTAGGGTTAATAAACCAGTAATTGGCCCTAGCACTACTAGGCTAGGCCGAGCCCCTATGCCTAATTTTATATCCTAATCCTAAGCTAGGCTAACATCGAAAAGGCTTGGCTTGAAAACATAGCCTAGTTTGAAAAGCATAGGGTAATTTGCGATGCATGCTGTCCGTATGTAATGTATGAATGTGAGTGGTTGTTCCAGTTTGGTTAGGGTTTTCGTTTTTCATGTCCCCTTCGAAAAGTTTAAGGCCAATTTACAACCATTATCATGTTCACAGCGTCCCAAGAGTGTGAAATATCGGATCGGCAAATATGATAATGATAAAATTGGATATTTAACGGCCCATATTACATTGGTCTCACTGATGAGCTTTAAATATTAGCTCGACGACTGCGTCTCGCCAATATTTTTGCAACTCGGAGTCATATAGCTCGATCAATTAATTTGGCTTACGATCCAATTTTTATATCAGACTTGGGGTTGTAAGCCTAGTTCAATAGGGGTTCCTTCCTGTGTTGATGATGTCAAAGGTCATGTACCACCAAGGCAAGGCATCTGACGTCATGTTCAAGACTGCCATCTTGCCAGAGGGATGAGACGCAGGTTTACTTTTTTTTATTTGGCAATGGATAACTGCCGTACATAACATTCAAGTGGTTGCTTGAAATCCATTTATTAAAGACACGGTACTTTAATCCGATTCTGAATTTCTATAACGTGTGGAATCAAAATCTCCTGACTTGAGATCAAAATGCTTTTCCCGTAATATCCCAGATTTGTAATTGTAATTGTGCACTCATTCATCCTGACCTGTAAAGTTCGACCTCAAACACATGAACACCGGTATTGATCTGTTTATTTCTGTCTGGTGTAAACCAACAACGCCTCTTTATGTAATCGATTTTGAGACAAACTAATCGCTTTAATGTACTACTCTATTTGGTAGAGACGGTATGACTTCCTCAAACACTTCATTTGTTTAAAATTTTACTTTGGTGTTTTTGTTCTATGGAATTGTACATTTTTTATGGAAAAAAATTAATTAGTATTTAATCAGACATTCATTTGGATAATATAATGAAATTTACATATCTATAATTTGAAGAAGATATAAATTAAACACTGGACCGGACAGATTCAAAGTGTCTTTTACCGAGAAAAACATACCTGATTTTTGCATCAGCTATCAATCAAGGTTACTGTGTCCGCAGGGAGTTAAATAACATAGAAACGGGGTGGGCCATGACCCACCCAGTAATTTGGCACCACCATAATTCGTCTGCCCATGACCCAAAATGGCCCACCATTATTATTTGACCCCCCCATTCAATTATCTGCCCAAAATATATTGATGGAAGTTGAAGTATTTCAGTTATCCAAGAATGCTAATAAATATCCTGATCAATTTTAAGCAATACCCCTCTTGATATTAGGCAGTGTGTGACTCTATACCTAACAAACTTGACTAATTAAATGAGATCACCCCCGTAGATCACCATCTTTAAGGACAACAAGATTGAAGGTAAATATGTTAATGTATTGGAATATGCTGAAATTCCTGCCTGCTGTGTGTATAATAATCACAAAATAATGATCACCTCATGTCTCGTTCGGTAACCTGTGGAATGGAACACTAACATAATACAAACTGACAACTCCCAGGAGAATATGCCCGTTACTAGGATGAAGTCATAGTGGCACATGTCCGAGTTGTTTGTTGTTGACCTTGACCCTTAACGTTGCTCTTAGAGCGTGTTACTGTGGACACGTTTTTCACTTTTCATTGATGCCACAAGATTGTATAGCTATGTAGGTCAATTAAAGCTTCTTTTATATTTGGACCCCTAGAGGAAACCCCCATTTGACCGTTTGACCCCATATGGTGCACATAAAAATAGAGCTTTTCCCAGTGGTTCTTGTGAACACATTTTACATAAATACTATTTTGGTTTGATGAGTTATAGCATTTTTTGCATATTAATTAGCTCATTTGTGCATATCTTATCATACACGTGACCCCTGGGGCCGAATATTCCTGTCACGTGTTTCGTCTCGACATTATCCGCACTTTTACTTTTGCACAGACAATCACCTATCCAATTGTTATGCAATTTGCGATAATAGCATTTTGCATATTAATTTAGATCAATGCGCTGCCGCCATTTTGAATGTTTAATGAGGTCCCATATTAATTCTGTGTACAAGCTGTATACACTGACCGCAGACGATGCTCGTGCAGAAATTTTTCACAGCAGTAGTGCACCTATCTGTAGAAGAAGTAGCCTTCCAAAGATTTTTAGTTTTTGACCTCTATTGACCCCTATGAGAGGTCAAGGTCAAACTATGTACACCCCTGATGTAGCTTTGGGTCAGTGGTTCTTCTGACGCTTTGGTCAATTCGGCCCAGCCGTTTGGCGAAGACTGCGAAAAAAGCCGATGGTCGGAAGAAGAATAAGGAGAACCTAGGCATCGATTTGTGCTTTTAGAAAGGACGGGTATATCATGCGTTTACTACTTGCACTGTCCATGGTGGAACCTTTGACCCCCAATCTATTGTTACAGGTCCCAAAGAGTTAGCAATGATTTTATTATTCATTTCACTTTGAATGAGGTAAACTATAAATTAGCATATAAATATTATAATTAATCTAAGTACATAATATAAAAACTAAAACTAACTACTCCCCCAGAATACTATGCCCGTCAGGTGATGTGATAGACAAAGACTTGCAACGACAGTGGTATCATCAATAATCACGTTTTCCCAGATGGTCAGTTACGGGACCATTAAACCATGTATGACTAGATTTCATCTGTCGTTGAGTGGGACTTGAGCCGTACAAGATGACATAGGTATTCATTCAATAATAGCAACTTTGATATTTTGTGTATTTTGACCTTTGAACCCCCTTACGATCTCACAGAGCGAGGTCACTACTGTGGACTCTTTTTTCACTTTTCATTGATGCCTACAAGATGAAATAGCTATTTAGAGGTCAATTAGCTCTTTTATATTTGACCCCTAGATACCCCATTTGACCTTTTGATCCCAAAATGTTCAATAAGTATAGAGCTTTTTCCATGGTTTCTGTGAACAATTTTGACATAAATATCTACTTTGGTTAATGAGTTATAGCGTTTTTTGCATATTAATTAGGCTTCATTTGCATATCTTCACGTGACCCCTATGGCCAATATTCTGTCACGGGATTCGTCTCGACATTATCCGCAACTTTTGACCGCAGACCTCACCTATCCAGGTTGTTCGATTTGAGATATAGTCAAATTTTCATATTAATAGGATAGGCCGCCATTTTGAATGTTAATGAGTTCCGATATGAATTTCTGTGTACAGCTGTATACACTGACCAAAGACGATGCTCATGTGGAATTGTCGTACTTACGCACCTA